>WNWK01006394.1:0-106362 GCA_009830355.1 Cherax destructor
TTTTTCCTCACCGTGAAAGTCAAGTGACAAAAAAAGGGATAGGACGGGGACAGAATCTAAGATAACCTGAACAAGTTGCAGTTGTGATCAGGAAAGTGGCTACTAGAATTCAATCTACATAAGTGCAAGAAAAAGAAGGAGGATCGGTCAGAAGATTTAATGGCACACTATACGATCCGGGAGGTGTGACACTGTAGATAACGTACAATGATCAACATCTGCGAGTAAACATCCCATCAACATAACTTTAGAGGTGCATTTTAAGTGTATAACTTCAGCTGTATAGAAAAAATACTAAACATGAGAAGTGCTTTTCAGAAACCCAACCGAGGAAACACTTACGGCATATTCTCAAATTACAATATATTTTTCTTATAATATGCGACATCAGCATGAACCCGCCTCTGGTTGGAACGAGGTTTATACTGGAGTTGACAAGAGTAGATTACGAGGAGAATCAAAAAGAATCTCAGCATAATAATCTTAGGAGAGATGATGACCAGGAAGGATATGGTCCTGACAAACTAAAGTCTCAGGGGACTAGACAGAGCGGAAAGAAAAGGCTTCATAAAAGAAAATTAGCGGGAGCACTGAGTCACAGATGGCAGATAAAATCGCATATGAACATGAGAGATTTTAAGATATACTTATTTTAATTTGATGGTCGCGTGGAATAAACCATATGAATCAGTAGGATCAGTCTGTAAATAAACCACTGGAAACTTAACAAAGTTAGTGCACGCTCGGAGACTTCTCCAGGGTGCACTAATGAAGCTGATCTGTCAGCTTATGCTCAATTTTTAAATGAAACTCTTAGAAGTTAAGAAAGAGTATGAGATATAACTTCCATTTCTCATAAATGAGACCAGGATAAAAATAAATACACCCTTCTCCCACTACTCCAGCACCTGCCTCCTTCCCACTCTTCCCTTCCCGGCCACTTGGCACGAGGCCTAACAGAAGTCTCTCGTTATGTCAACACTGTGGCTCTTTCACCACCACCTCGCTTCTCCTCTTCCCAGAGTCCTCCTCATCTGGTACTCGAAGGTGCCCGCCATTACCACATGCTCCTCACCCATTACTCGAGGCCCCGGGGCTCGAGTCTCGGCCTTTTCATTAAGTGTGGAAGCCGAGTCTCCTCCTGACTTGATACTCATGGCTTGGTACTCGGGCTCGTGGGTGTCTTGCCTAGGAGGACCCGCCCCACACACATACCCAGCATAGTATGTACTGACACCAGAGTACATTGAAGAAGGAAAAAGGATGGTGAATAGTAGGCGTGGAATAGATAGAAGGTAAATAGGTATGATGTGGATATGTAGATAGAGGATTAATAGTAGATATGAATAGGTTGAGGTTAAACAGTTAGATGCTGAATAGGTATATTAGGTAAATGGATAGTGAAGAGATGGAGGGTAAATGAATGTTGCACAGTAAATGGAAAGTAGAGGAAGAATACGTACCAAGTGCAGAGCAAATAGTATAGGATGGACCATATGGTGTTCTCATTACCATCTCATGCTCACCTCGAGACATGAGCCTCCTAGTCTCAACTCGGAACCTCAACATTCTAATCTTATCTCAGGACATTGCCATTATATTACAACTCCATTGTTGTTTCAGGTACCCTCATGATCTGATTAACCTTTTTATAGACATTTCCAATCTGTTCAATGCATCTAACCTACTCCCACTTGACTGTTGGTTCATGTGGGACACAACGTTTATTCAACACTCGGGTGTCTCCCACCCAGGTAGGGTGACCCAGAACAGGAAACACAGTCACCATCATTCATTCACGAGCTGTCTTGTCAAGTGAATGATTGATGGTGGATGTGTTTTCTCATTGAGTCACCTCACCATGGCAGGAGATGGTTGGTGTTTTAAAGAGAATTAATATTCCACATGAACTGAGAGTTAAATGGCAATAAATTGGGTGTATCGATTAGAATAGAAATATCTTTTTTTATTATTATTTATCAGCATGTAGGGAAGAAAAAATGTTTTACAATCAAGGTTTTAGCTATAATTTTTTTTTTACCTGGTCTTTTGGTAACTGCGGCAACAAGTCAACAAGTGGGTATAAAGACACTTAGTGCAAAACAAGCCTTGATTTTAAAGGATAGTTTGTTAAGTATTGAACTTTATCAAGTTTACAAATACACCTACAAAGAATCCGAAATACTGAATGAGGTCAAGTCATATGAAGTGAACGGTGTTATAAACCCTTATGATGGTTGCTTCCAGGTAGCGATCATCTGGTTGCATAACACCTAAAATATAACACTGTAGTCTTCCTATTTTAGATGAACTTGGCATTGTCCACACCATGAAGTGTGCGAATTTGTATTTGTGCATAACACCTTCATTGGTAGTGTCATGAATCTTCTTTGCGTATTTGTGTTTCTAAGGTCTGACATCAAGGCTTCGTGCAGTCTCACCCACATAATACTTGTCACATCCTGCGCAAGGAATGGTGTACTGCTATCTGTGCTCTTAGAAGATCCATGGAGGCTGGGACATTGAAGCCTTTTATTGTCCAGAAGGATATTATTTCTATGTTTACGAGTATGTATTTAAGAACATAAGAAAGAAGGAACACTGCAGCAGGCCTACTAGCCCATGCGAGGCAGGTTCAATTCTCCCACTGGCTTAAGCTAATGCCTTAACCTAGTCAGGTCAGTCACATTCACTTAAGGGAGGAGCACGGCATCTGACCTAGTAGCACAAGCTAGTCAGGTCCAACTCACACCCACCCACACCCACTCATGTATTTATCCAACCTATTTTTAAAACTACACAAAGTCTTAGTTTCTCTGACAGTACTCGGGAGTTTGTTCCACTCATCCACAACTCTATTACCAAACCAGTGCTTTCCTATATTCTTCCTGAATCTGAATTTTTCCAACTTAAAACCATTGCTGCGTGTCTTGTCCCTCTAGGTTTTCTAAGCACATAGAAAAGCTGAACACCAGAATATACAAGAACCTAGATAACAAATTGTATTCCCGATATAGTCAAGTAATCAACTGAAAAATTCTAAGGTCCAAATGACTGAAAGGCTAGCTAATTTATTAAATTATATATATATATATATATATATATATATATATATATATATATATATATATATATATATATATATATATATATATATATATATATATATATATATATATATATATATATATATATATATATATATATATATATATATATATAAATGAGATAAGTTATGCGCCCTCGATTATTGCTCCATAAGTTTAAAAATCTGTTGTGGAAAATCAGACATGTATACAATTCAGGACGTTTATTAAATAAAACCTTTCGTCACGAATGGTTGTATCAGTCCTGAGGGAGAGAGAGGAGAAATGACCAGTAGCAAGGGTTAAATGAGACATGAGGTGCCTCAGACTGTAGGTTGAACAAATAAATGTGAGATGTATCGGAAAAGAGAAGGGCCTGCCTAGTATGGGCTAGTATGTCGTGGTATTGCTTCTAAGTGTTCACGTGACGGCGGATCCTAGCACGAATAATAATCTTTAAGCTAAAAGTTCGGAAACAGTGAAACATCCAGACCATTGCGTAATTGTGTCGATTGTAGCAATTAATGCAGCTTCCAGCAACTTCCGCCTCTGTCGCTCGTTTTCATATGAAGACTTGTCGTGCCTCAGTAAATTTCATTAAGTGTCCATATTTATCCCTGTGCAAAACACAGGCGTTGTTGGGGTCATCCCATCCGTAGGTGTCCGTGTTGATAAACTGTAATACCTAATGCTCTGGCAGTTTCACCTACAATCTTCCTGTTCATCCTCCAGACACACGATAGAGACTGTGTTAAATTACATTTGTAGAACATCAACAATTAGTACAGGAACACAGGAAATACTGTACTTATCTTTGTTGCTGGGTCAGTTTTCTGCAGCTGCACCCAGAAAGATTTTTGACGTGACCCAGTGTGTTCTACCGCCACTTAGCTGTTGGGTACAAGTAAGTATAAAGTGAGTATGTGAATAATTGCCCCTGAGGAGCGTATGGCAATATACATTCAGTAACTGAATACTGAACAATGCTGGTACTCACTTGGTTGGGCTAAAAAGCCCGCTCATTACGGGTTATTATGGTACCGTTAAATAAGACAAGAACTAGCTACCTGCTGCGCAGCCGACCTAACTAGTCTCAGTTATTTAGACGTACCTGGGTATTTGTAGCTGACCCATGTTCCCTGGCTTATGTCAGGGAGGTAACCCAGTAATGATGTCTTGATTGAAGAATAAGTGTCTTACGGTGCACGGTTAGTCTGTGAAATTAGTTCTCGATAAACACGGTACTTTTAATTGTCATTCAATCGTTTAAATTCACGGTAATGTCACTACCAGAAGCTGCGCACACTTCTCTGTAATATACCGCTAATGTGGATTGTCTTTTATGCACATAAATGCGCAGAACATTGTTCTTTACTCGTTATCCCAGCGTTAATGTTTCCCCTGGCAGGATTTAAAGTGTAAACAGCCTACCCAGAGGCTGTTTCAAACTGCACGGCACTATGGTGCTGCCCTCTATAGGCCTATCAAGGTCGGGCTGGTCAGCCATGATTCTCTCTCACTTCTACGGCCTACCTCACTGAACCAGGTTCTACCCAACTGGCTCCCGGTCCCCTCACGCTCTGTCCCCGTGTACACCCACACCTTGCCATTAATAAACTGAGTCTAGTCATCGGCCGTATCTCTGCACCTACGCTACCATTCTACTGCCCAAAGTAAGCAGCCAAGAAGTTAACTTAACAGTGGTGACAGCAGTGGTTCACGGCAGAGTGTAGTGTAGGGGACCCACCGCCCAGTCGATCATCCGACCAAGCCAGTCATATCCAGGTCATCTGCTGGCTTATCGCATCATCCGTAGCTTTCAGCGTCTCCTCCATCTAAGTCCAAGCGTCATAAGCGCACACCGCCGTCAGCACCACCCGCGAAGCGTGTGGTTACCTGTTTTAACTGCGGTAAAAGAGGTCATTACCGTTCTGAGTGTTATAAACCTCAGCCCCCACGCCGTGATAATCACCGTCCCCGTGCGCAGCACCGGGAGGGTGATTGTGTTTACCACCATACATCCAGTCATACCTCCAGTGAGTGCCTCAAGTTGCGTAGCATCTTGCCGTGGTGCGACGACAAGATGCTACGCAACTTGAGGCACTCACTGGAGGTATGACTGGATGTATGGTGGTAAACACAATCACCCTCCCGGTGCTGCGCACGAGGACGGTGATTATCACGGCGTGGGGGCTGAGGATTAATTTTCATCATTTTGCCCTTTTACTCATTGCCTTTTTATGTGAAATTCAGTACTTCTTGATACAGTAAATTTTTGTGACTGTTTTTATTCCATTGAAGACTGATTTTATTAATTGTTTTGCCACCTTACCTTGCTGCAAGTGAATTCATATTTTTCTTTGCCATACCTAATTGCAACTGCCAGCACCTGCAACATTTTGCTGTGTGTTGAGCAAGCCTGCACTGCAGTACATTGTATGTAATACCCAGTTTTCATTTTAATTTGCAAACTTTTGTTAATTCCGCTACTTGTTACAGTTCATTCATTTTCATGCAATTTTCTTGCCAGTTATCTCTGCTTTTGTTCTGTGTACACCACAGCAATTAATTCACTTGTATCCAAAATTTACCTAGAGTTTCAGAGTGTACCATTCTTTTTTTTTGATGTAATTCACGCATTTGTTAACAAATAAGCAGTTTTTTCAGTAACACCGTGTTGTGTCCTCTCTGACTCTGTGTTGATTTCTCGCCGTTTGCGTATCAATTCTTGCTTTGATCCCTTTTCCTTTCTCCGTGCCTTATTTTGTGCTTATAACTGACGCTATGACTCAGACATGCAGTGGCTGTCGCAATGCCCAAGCTTCTGCCGCAGATGGCACTGATGCCTCTCCTGTTAGGTCCCATCAGGGGGAGGGTGGCGCCTCCATAACAATTGGCCAGGCAGTAGCCCATGTCGCGGCCACGAATGGCCACGAATGTCATCCCCGCCCGTCCCTTTTGTTCGATGGTCGCGCCAGTATGTTGGAGACTTGGTTCAAATCGGTCGAGACGACAGTTAAGGGACGAACCGATAACCCCACTGACGCGCACTATGTAAACACTGCCGCGGTGGCTGTGAACACATCCCTAAGTGTTATCACTTCCTTCTTAGACTTGGTGGAAGTGCGTGATTTGCAGTCATGGCCCAAGCTCAAGGAAGCATTCCGTAATTACTTCCGGCGCAGGCATCAGAGTCATTACCTTGACATTATCACGAGCGTCATGAATGAGTGCCAATCCGGATGAAAGCCCCCTCGCTTGCGTCTGTCGTTTCCAGCGAGCATCGTTAGATTTTATTGACATTATGAAGGATAGCAAGTGGGTCACTAGTGATGGTAGTATAAAACTCGAAGACATCATTCCCATGATCGTCGGAGGCGTCATGCGAAGAGATGCCCCACTCCATCTCCATGATAGGATTGACGAATTAGGGCTCGGCCCCAAGGAACACATCCTGGGCGCCTTTAATGCTATCGATAAAATTAAACCGCTGGGCGAGAAAGACAAGGCTTGTCCCGCTGCTGGTACTCCCTTGCAAGTCCCTCAATTGCCAACTCTTGTGTCGCCGCCTGTGCAACCCCCTGTCACTTTTGCTGCAGCCGTCCAGCAATCAGCAGCCAAGGCTAGGACGAACAGCAAACCTCAGACCAAGCCGAATCAAAACGGCAGGTCAGGTTATGACCGGAGGGCTAGCAAGACGACTTTGCCAGCGTCTCCTCCATCTAAGTCCAAGCGTCATAAGCGCACACCGCCGTCAGCACCACCCGCGAAGCGTGTGGTTACCTGTTTTAACTGCGGTAAAAGAGGTCATTACCGTTCTGAGTGTTATAAACCTCAGCCCCCACGCCGTGATAATCACCGTCCCCGTGCGCAGCACCGGGAGGGTGATTGTGTTTACCACCATACATCCAGTCATACCTCCAGTGAGTGCCTCAAGTTGCGTAGCATCTTGTCGTCGCACCACGGCAAGCGCTCCTCGCCCGGAGCCCGAGCTAGCCGGAGCCCCTCCAGTAGTTCGGGGGAAGAGACGCGCCAGAAAAATCCCGCAAAGAGATAGTCACCCTATCGGAGTCGCTGTATTCCGTCCCTGTCCGCAATGCGTTCGCCGCCCTGGGCAGCGACACGCATGCCGACAGCACGGAAACAGAGTGCCTCGACGCTGGTGTCGCGATTCGAACCGTACCTTCCAGGACGTCGAGTCGCTCCACCAAGCGTCGAGCCTCTAGCAGCCGGGACTCCGACGACCTAGTCGGCCCGTGATGCCTTCATGTTCGGTATGACAGCCCGTGTGGACCTCTCGTAGAGTCCACACTTCATCGGAAGCCTATTCAGCTTTTCCTTGATACAGGTTCGGTGGTTAACATTGTCCGTTCCACCCTCTTCCGTGACATTGGTCTCCATGCAGCCATGCTGACCGAGCCGTCTGCTATTCAGACATTGCGAGGCGTTTCAGGTAGCCCTCTCACGGTCCGTGGTTGTACAACTTTAGAATTTGCGATCCATGATCACAAGTGGTCAGCAAAGTTCTTAGTTGTTGATGACATCGTCTTCCCAGGCGATTTGCTCATCGGTTTCAAGACCATGGCAGACCTTAAGATCCGTCTAGATCCAGCTAAGTGGAAAGCGGATTTTGACGGAGTGGACGCACCCTTCTGGGGTGTGCGCTTGGGTTCCACTACCTGCCACTCCGTCTCTGAGTATATCCAGTGCTTGGAATCATTGGAAACCCGCGGTTTCCGTCGCGCACCCTCCGTGAGGTCGGCCTCTTGTCCTGACCAACCTCATAAGAGAGCTCGTATCTCGTCACCTCCTGACCATCAGCGCTCAGTTATCAGTGAAACCCAGTCTGGGGACGCCCATTCTGACCATCACTCTAACTCTCGCGCTGTTGTAGAGGATGACCGTTGTCAAGCCGCAGTCTCCTTGTCGGCAGGCGACTGTCTGACTCGTGTCATGGCATCAGCGAGCAGAGTTACTGCCTGTACAAAGTATGACGTCACTTTGTCGGCTAATTCGCTCACTCCTGTTACGGTGTATGTGACAAGAGCTTTCGAAGGAGACCATGTGCTAGTCGACAACGACACATGCAGAGTCAAGGGCCTCTCCCTTGAGCCGTCCTTGCACACTGTGCGTCGTGGCAAGTTGCAAGTCCTTGTCGGTAACTTGCATAGTCGAGAATTCCCCCTGAGGAAGGATACTTCACTTGTCGACCTCGTCAGGTTCCCTCTCCCGGTGAGAGTGGAGGGAGAAATCCCAGCTGACGTTCTTATAAGTGCAGTCCTCCCAGGTGAGTCCGCTACTAATTCTTCCGTCACCCGGCCAGTGCAGGAAGATGATCTAGCTATGACAGACTACCCGGAAGAAGTTCCACAACTTCTCCAGGTTCTCAATCGCGCACGCACTGCCGTCGGCACCACCCGCGAAGCGTGTGGTTACCTGTTTTAACTGCGGTAAAAGAGGTCATTACCGTTCTGAGTGTTAATACAAAAAAAAATTAAATCACTGCTGAAGCTGGAGGAAGGGTGAAGATTGAAGGACGCAGGAACGAGGTCCTGGGAACACTGCAGTCTCCTGGCTTGGCTTGGCTTGGCTTGGGACAACAACGATGGGTTCCCACGTGGTCAAGCCAGGGCTGGCTTCTTTAAGAACTCGGAGAAAACAACACACAGCATCTCGTGGGTGCCTGAGTCAGCGCATCGTCCACGATTTTTCCACAAAATCAGGACATAGGGCGTCATCTCTAGCTCCCCAGCCTGAAGCAGTCACGTGTGTGTTCATCTCCTACTCTACAACTCTCCAGCATTCTCCTACACCCTTCTGCATCCAGCAGCGTCTCGACGCCCTTCCTACAGCTACAAGAGACGCGAGGTGAGGTCGTTTTGGGTGTGGTGGTGGTGCGTCCACGAGTGTCTACCTCAGGGCGCCGCTGCCTGCCTATCTCCCACCACAACCACCTGCTCTCCACTCCTTGCTACGTTTCTACGCTCCCTCTACCCAGCTCGTCGCCCGCATGCGCAAAGAGTGTTTGCTGACGAACTCATTGCAAAGATGCTCCGCGATGGAGTTATCGAGGAGTCCATTTCCCTGTGGAATGCCCCTCTAATCCTAGTTCCCAAGAAAGATGGAACATGGCGTCCTGTTATCGATTACAGGAAACTGAATGCCTGTACCATCCCAGACCGATTTCCATTGCCAGTTCTGAATGACCTGTTACAGAACATTGGCGATAACAAGGTCTTTTCGACTCTTGATCTTCTTCAAGGGTTTTGGCAGATCCCTCTTGATGACCAAAGCAAAGAACTAACAGCGTTCTCTACGCCTACTGGTCATTATCAGTTCAAAAGAATGCCCTTCGGCTTGCGCGGAAGCCCGATCACGTTCAGTCGTCTTATGACAACGATTTTCCGTACTCTCCTAGGTGGCACGCTCATGGTCTACCTAGACGATCTCATTGTGATGTCCCAAGATGTTCCTACTCATCTCGTAAAACTTGAGCGGGTACTGGAAAAACTAGCCAAGGCTAATCTTAAGGTGAAGCTTTCTAAATGCCAGTTCCTTAAGCAGGAAATAAAGTTTCTGGGCCACGTAGTGACTCAGAGCGGCATCAAGACAGACGAGTCTAAAATCTCGGCTGTGCGAAGGTTCCCTAGACCTACGACGGCGGATACTGTCCGCTCCTTCGTAGGCCTAGCTGGATTCTACCGCACTTTCATAGCCGGTTTCTCCACCTTAGCTGCACCCTTGACGCAGCTCCTTAAGAAAGATGTTCCCTTTGAGTGGACGTGTGACCAAGAAAGAGCTTTCGTCACACTTAAGAATAGGTTAACATCAGCCCCAGTCCTTAGGTTCCCTGATTTCACCAAAGCGTTCACCTTGACGACAGATGCCAGCAAAGTTGGCATCGGTGCAGTCTTGTCGCAGGAATCTAATGGTAAGCAACAGCCAATAGCTTATGCTAGCCGTGTTCTTACCAAAGCTGAAGTCAATTACTCTGTGACAGAACTAGAAGCCTTAGCCATCGTCTGGGCTTTGAACCACTTCAGAGACATTATTTACCAGTATCCTATCAAGATTTACATGGATCATCTGCCGTTATTATCCCTTTTTGCAAACAAGAATCTCTCTGGGAAACATGCTCGGTGGTCTCTCACCTTTAATGACTACAATCCCGAAATCTGCTATGTACCGGGTAAGCAAAATGTCGTGGCTGACGCCTTGTCGAGGCATATAGCCTTTGTCAGTGCAGACAACTCGTTCTCCATCGAGGACCTAGAGAGAGCCCAACGGCAGGACCCGGTGTGGTCACCAGTCCTTCGATTCCTAACCAAGGAGGACGTTGGCCCGCGAGTCAAGTCGCCCGTTCCGCTGACAGACTTAGTGGTCAATCAAGGAGTACTGTGTCGTGTAGCTCGACTAGTGGACCCCGGCAGAACCGTACACCAACTGGTGATACCGGAGTCCCTGGTACCCACGACTCTCAAGTTGATCCACGATGTCCCAGGCGCAGCGCACCCCGGGAAGGACCGCAGCATCAAACAGGCTAGAATGAAATATTTCTGGCCTAAGATGGAAGCGAAATTTGCCAAGTATGTACACCAGTGTGTCGTTTGCTTACAACACAAGGGTACTGTCACGGGTCCCAATCCCATTCTGAAGTATCCCATTACAAAGGAGCCTTGGGAGAGAACTTCTGTCGACCTGTTGACGAATTTCTCGACCTCGGAGAAGGGTAATAAACACCTGCTTGTAATGGTAGATAACTTGACGCGGTACTGCGAGTTAGTACCCATCCCTGACAAAACGGCCGAGACAGTCGCAAATGCTTTCCGTGAGCGTATCGTTCTCCGTCATACCTGCCCACGTGTTCTCCTGTCAGACAATGGGTCGGAGTTCATAAATGCCACAATGAAGGACCTTTGTTCCAGGTTTGACATTCACCAAGCACCAGTAGCTCCACGTCACCCCGCGAGTAATGGTCTTGCTGAACGTACAAACCGCAAAGTTCTGGAGGTGCTCAGAGTAACCGTTAATCCGAGTTGTACTACATGGGATGACGCTATTCCAGATGTTCAGTGTACATTGAACTCTTCCCTCAACAGCTCGATTGGCGAGACACCCCATTTTGCCTTGTACGGCTATGATAAGCGTTTACCGTACGAAATCCTGTTTGCTCCGCCTAGCCCAATCTATGACGCCGATAACACCGGTATAGTTAAGATGCGGACCACACAGCTTGTTTTCCAGCGAGTACGTGAGAACCTAATAAAAGCCACAGATAGGTTCACGTCTGATCGCAACGCCCACGCTAAGGAAAGTAAGGTGGAACCAGGTTGCAAAGTTATGTTGCTCAACCCGACGCAGACCCCTGGTATGCATAAACTTGTCCCCAAGTTTGTCGGACCTTACCGTGTCCTACGACAGCTCCGCGCAATAAGTTCGAGGTGAGGGAGATAGCTACCGGAACTATCAGAGAAGCTCACCTTGACCACATGAAGTATATTGATAATGTGCAAGCTGAAGCAGAGCTGGAATCGCGGGCATTGCAAAGCCACAAGCAGACTCAAACTAGTGACAACCCGTCTAGTTCTTCACCCGCTATCCCTACGACAGATGACAGTCCTGTAAGGCTCCATACTTATGGCCTGAGACCCCGGACAGCAGTACATTTCTGTGACATTGACATACCTACTGACTTGTCCGACTCCTACGCTAGCTACGCTAATTGTTTGCTTGCAGAAATGGGGATTAATGCGCACACATTGTATAGTTAGTAAATAATGGAGTCAGGGTGGACAACACCATGTAAATATGTAAAATTTATTTCTAGAGGGTACCCGTAGTATAATGAATTCCATGGAAATAATGTTATTGTGAGTATGTGCACCCAGTGTGTCTTGTAAAGCCTGTATAAAGGCAAGGACAATATCGCCCTTTTGAGTTAAATGTCACACCTTAGGAAATGCTACTGTCAGTCATTGTTTGCAGATGTGAGGATGCTACAGCACTCATGGATGTGCAGTCAAGTTGACGTCTGGCCCTGTGGACAACCTGTATATAGAAGACTCTAGTTCCTGTGTCAGCATTGGCTTGTTCTGTCCTCTGTCCAGCTGTACGGGCAGGCCGATTTTCTCTTCCCGACTCATGTAGGGGAGAGTTTTTCGGCCTGCACCGGCAATTTCCTATTGTAAATGTCAGGTGACCGGAAGCCAGTTTCCCCTGGGTAACCTTGCTTGCTTGTTTACACCTTCGTGCCCGCCAGTATTGTCGTGTCGAGACGACACGCGGTAGGTGGCCGAGCGGATGTAAACAGCCTACCCAGAGGCTGTTTCAAACTGCGCGGCACTATGGTGCTGCCCTCTATAGGCCTATCAAGGTCGGGCTGGTCAGCCATGCTTCTCTCTCACTTCTACGGCCTACCTCACTGAACCAGGTTCTACCCAACTGGCTCCCGGTCCCCTCACGCTCTGTCCCCGTGTACACCCACACCTTGCCATTAATAAACTGAGTCTAGTCATCGGCCGTATCTCTGCACCTACGCTACCATTCTACTGCCCAAAGTAAGCAGCCAAGAAGTTAGACTTAACAAAAGCAATCTAATCTATGATGCCCCTCGCCGCCCTGGCATGCCCTGGGCGTCTCCCCACACAAAAGAAGTGTTGATCAAGCATGTTTCTTTTGCTTGCCAAACGTCTACAGGAAGCAATGCAGAATGCTTAATTTCTTGCTGTCTTGATCACTGAGAGTCTAATATTGTCCCATGTGTGAATAAAGTGAGGTAGGAGTTTTTCTGTACCTTTCCTGTCGTAGTACGGAGATTAATTACTCTAGTTACTTTCATTAGTTGCAACACCGATCTCTTGCAAAGAGTTGCACGTGATCATGACTGGTACACGCTAGTAAAGCATCTGCTTTCAATTACTTGATGTGGAAGCAAACAAGATGCCACTGCCCTTTCTGAGAGGGTCGTCCCTCATGCTTACAGGGCTGAAAGAGGCTGAAAGGGCTGAAAGGGGCTGATGCCCCCCCTCCTGGAGAAAATTCTATTCCACAGTGACTGTCAAAAATCTGTCAGTAGCTGTGTGGTTATTGTTTCAAGAATTTTGCCAGTGACTGACAGGAGTGACACTGGTAAACCCCTGGCTGTCTTCAAGCAGGCACTGGACAGGTACCTAAAATCGGTACCTGACCAGCCAGGCTCTGGCCACGAGATTCAGGCAGAGCTGCTGCCTGTGTGCCGAGCTCTGGGAGAGGGCTGCTGGAGAGACTCTGTTGGAGACACTGGGCAGGGTACTGGCTTGGAGCAGTGCTCGTGCTGTGTAGGTCTTGAGATCTCTGGCTAGAATCTGACTGAGTTCCTGAGGTGAAATGTCATTCTGAACTTACTGTAAGTAAATATTCCGATTCATCAGTTAAATTGTAATCCTTGTTTTTCACTGTTTATGTATGCCATCCCCCATTTATTGTACAAGAACTTAATAATAAACTTTGTTTGAGTGGAATAGTATTAGTCACTGTCCCCATTATTCTTTATATTATTATTTTATTTGTACGGTAGTGAGAGGTAGTGGTGGGTGACCTCACATTACCTACCTACTTCCTTCCCTCTCACTTCTGCCTCACTCCTGCCTCTACTTCCTTATCCTCTTATTCCAGTATCATTACGTGTTTCTTCTGCCCATCTAATATGATATCGTAGTATTGGTAAGCTCAATGAGTGATTTTCGTAGGATCGCTGGTTAAGTGGTTAAGGTGAAGTGAACGCCTCTAAACTAATTTCATTCTACTCCCTGTTTGGTGTACTAGCTCAACAAGCAGTATATTATATTATTGTAACCACGAACTAGCCAGGGGTCGAACCCATGATGCTTTGGCCCGCCTGGCTAGTGCAGTGTAGTTATTGATCAATACCACTCGTTCGTGGTTACAATAATATAATATACTGCTCGTTGAGCTAGTACACCAAACAGGGAGTAGAATGAAATTAGCTTAGAGTCGTCCACACCACCGTATGTCCTTGGGTAGCGAGTACAACATTCAGTTCTACTGTATGGGATACTCTTAAGGATTGTGTGGTTCAGTGGACTAGAGCGTCACCATGAAGCGGGCCAAAGCATCATGGGTTCGACCCTGGCTAGTGCAGTGTAGTTATTGATCAATACCACTCGTTCGTGGTTACAGTAATAATAATAATAATAATATATATATATATATATATATATATATATATATATATATATATATATATATATATATATATATATATAATTATTAATTTAAAGATTAGAACTGCTATTCTATCAGACAACATACCCTACATTGTATGAAAGCTGAAACACGTTTTAAAGCTTTCAGGTAATTATTACTATTTTATTTTATTCATTTTAGTTTTGTTTGTGATAGGTTTGTATAGAATATTTCTGATTTTTGAAAGAGCCTTGAGGTGCTGTTTCTGTGTGATAGAAGCGACTATATTAAACAGAGGGCATTGCTACAGCTGTCAGCATACACTGAAGGAAATGCAATTGAAGCTACCTTCTCTTGGACAAGTAGGTGTAGTAGGTTCGCTGGTGTTGTCCCGGGCCGGGTCTTTTCCAGTTGGTGACCCGGCTAGGACAAGTAGGACATTCAGTTTAAAAAGATTGTTAACTGGGCATCATGCTCAGGTCATGTCCAGGGCATGACCTGGGGGTTCACAGCAACGTGTACTGGGTTCTGTTCATGAGAAGTCCGTGGGTGAGGCAAGTGTGTCCTATATGTAGCTACAAGAATACCGTTCCAGTCAGTCCGTAGTTGAACCTCCTCTCCCCCCAAAAAAAAAAAAAAAAATACAACAGATTTTTTCTCTAGAGTCCAATTTGAAAAGTATTCAGATGTAACATATGATGTAACATATGATGTAACAAATGATGTAACATATGATGTAACATATGATGTAACATATGATGTAACATATGATGTAGGTGGAGAAAGTTTGCTAAACAATGAGAAATTAAAAAGTTTGTTTTTCCTTTTTTTATGCTGAATGAGTTTAAACAAACTGGTATTGATATTGTACTAGTACATTATTTTTGAGCCAAATGGGGACAGATAATTCTCAAAACAATCTTTAGTCTTAAATTTACAAAGAATTTTTTTTATATTATGACGTGTTGTCTCAGTCTTTATTTGAGTCGTCCATAGACATTTCAGGTGAGTTCATGCAGCTCACACCTCAGCACTGGCAGCCAGCAGGTGACCTAACTGGTCTGATTTACACTTACACCTGACCACCTTCAACAGTGATTCTGGAACAGTTAACAAAACTGTACTTATCGGTTGAAGTCGTCCGTCCTCAGTGTTCAGGAATCAACTGAACATAGGTAGTGTTAGTCACCCAGGGTAACCCAGGGCGGAGATTGTTAGCCACCCAGGATAGGGGGTGTTCACTCTTGAACATGGAAGTAGACTCGAGAACTTTGTTACTGGGTAGTTACTGATGTGGCGGGTAGTCTGAAACTGTAGTATACAGGTATGCTCTGAGATGTATTCTAGTCTTAAAGATTAGTGATTTAGACAAAGCATCAGAAACTATATTCAATTTTTTACATTTAGAGGAATGTATTTTGTTAACATACCAGCGGTGTGCTTCGCGTCATTGTTTGTTTATACATGGTGTTTCACTCGTAGGAGGCCTCAGGTTCGTACTTCCGTAGTTGCAGCTGTCTTAATAATAATAATAATAACAATAATAAAAATATCTTTATTTCTACAAGTACATGTACAAGGTATACAGACCATAGCTGACATCAATGACATACTACTATATAGAAAGCCGCTTGTTATGCTGAGCATTATGAGTATATTATGTCTGTAGTCAATGATAATGCGGGGCTTCCTACTCGTAGGAGGCCCGAGTATCTTTGCCCTCGTGATGGCACTAAGATAAAATAATTTTGATAAAGGTCAGTGAGCTTCCAAGGCATAACTATTAGCTAAATGATTATCTATTATGTGTTCCTTACATATACTGCCATTTATTTCCTACCAAGTGTCGTGCGTCCTTCACTGGAAATTCTTCTTGTATACCCAACATCATATTGCCTGTAAAATGCTTGCTTCCATCATACTTTGTAAGTAAATGAACTTTAATAATTCGACCCCCAAATACTTCCAAAACAATATCAATGTGCGCATACGATTTAATACAGAAAGGCAACCGATCCTCTTCGAGCAGCGACACATGCCACGCTCTCTCTTCATGACAAGACATTGGTAAAAGTTTCTTTCACAGAACAAGCGACCTTAACTTGACGAGAAAGGTCTTATCTCTCTTTCAACAACAGCGGGCAAAAGATATGCTGATATTTTTAATCATGAGTTTTCATCAGGTTGTTTTGGAGGACAACTTCTTTTTATCCATTTGCTATAGCAGGAAGTGGCTATATGTGAGTAGCACCAGAACCTGAAGGAAGAAGGACGTTTGATAATGACTCTCTCCCTCTGCTCTTGTAACAAATGTTTGAGCTTTAGGTAACTTCACTGGCATTATGTACCAGGATTCAGTCAAGTTCTATACAATCACTTGACCTAATGACACTGAAGAATATTCACAGTTCCTTGGCTGGAACATTTCACCCGCATATAGGAAAAGGAACCTCATGACGATGTTTTGGTTCATCTGTTTCTTTTTTTTTTTTGGAAAATTGACTCACGAAATCGTAATAACACGACTGGAAACAAATCGAAGAACGGGTGAGGCTTGAACCATAGTCTGAGTTTTAGGAGTCACTTGCCATGGGTTCAAGTTTCACCTGTTCCGTTTTGATTATTTGGTGAATTGTTTTCAGACATTGCTGTACTGGGTAAGTGTGCGAATTGGTGTTTAATGTTTAAAGATTACTTCCCAGAAGTTTGGTTCGTTCATGGTAAACATCCTGGAAGTCAACCAAGGGATCCTGTGTGGGGACGTCAGACTAACGGGTAACTTTACTGTGGAAACGTTTCGCCACCTTTCCCACAATAAAGTTACCCAAGCGTTGTACATGTGTCTAATTTATCAACTTGTCGGTTCTCTGAGCCAATTATCTGCACTGTACACTAACAGGTAAACCCTCAGTTTAAAATATCTTGAGTTGTAACGTTGGTTCAGGACGTCTCAGGGGCAGTGCATCCAGAAAAAACACCGTAGTATTAAATAGACATGGAATATTTTTGATCTAAAATTGTGAAAGGGATCACCAAGTACACAAATGTGTGAGAAGCCTATGCTATACTGACAGTGCAAGGAGTTATAACACCATATTACAGTCTCCTAGTGACACATTTTTCTTCTTCAGAGAAAGGTAATTGACACTTGCTTATGATGTTCAACGATTAGCTTGACCTGTGACTTGTAAGTTCCAGTTCCAGACTAAACCCCAGAGACCATAGCTGACGCATACTGTGAGTGTTCTCTTGTTCGACTATGGCAGTGAGTTCAACAACACATTTATGAAGGATCGATGGCATAAATTCGGTATGTTAAGCTCCTGTGTCTGCGTGCCGCTCACCCAGTAATGCACATGTAATAGTGTTGGTAGAATTACCGACAATATGTTAGTTGAAAGGACAGATGTGCATCTAATGCAACATTTATTGTGACTCTTCTAGAGCGAAACTTTGCCACAATAAAATGTCACATTACTTGCACATGTGTCCTTAGTGTAAACGGAAATAGAGGGAAAGAGTTAGAAAGTGTTATTATTAGGGCTGGTGCAGAAAAAGAAATGGGAGATGGGGGAATGCAAGTGGGTTCGGGAGTGGCTGTAGGGAAGAGGACAGGAAAAGTAGCTGGATCATTAGTGTTATTTAGACCGGAACACTGAGGATGGAGCATGCAGTGGAGAGGGACAATCAGTAGCATACCTAAGGTATGGCAGGTATGGCAGGTATGGCACGTGTCCGGTGCGCCACCTGAAGAGGGACGTCATTGAGTAGTTTTTATTAAAGTCAGACAAGTCATCCTTGGATAGTGGAAAAAGAATTTTCTTCAGATGAATAATCTGTCTTTGATTACCATGGGTGAGAAGCCCAGTGATGACTAGAATGTTAAACCATGAAACGTTTCTTCAGGAAGAAACAGGAGAGGGGAGCTGAAGGACGGAAGAGACGAAAGTTGGAGACGGAGGAAGCCAAGACGTCGAGCAAGTTCTTCATGCCCTTCTTTGAAAAGCCCGGAACAAGTTGTTCGACACGTTCCATGGAGTCGCCTTCACCTGCTACAAGTTTGTTAGAATCTGAAGGTGCATCAGGTACAAATGCGTGACAAACGGAGGAGGAAGTCAAAGTTTGATAAATCCGAGTATGACTTGATTAAAAGTGAGGCTGCCAGAGAGAAGGTGGACATGACGGGAGGGGAAAACGGTGGTGGTGGTGATGTTGAGTTTATTGACGATATTTTACCTGACGAGACTGAAGCTGACGACACTGAACCTAGTGAACTGGATGGTGTTGAAGAGCCTCGAACTGTCATATAAGAAGTGATTGAACAGCATAACATTAGACTTTTGAGGTTCGACAAGGATACCAGAAAACCAATTCTGCATGATGCGTTATGATCAGAAATAATAAAGTTGGGTTCCAAGTATTTTCAAAACAATAAGGGAGCCTTTCCTACCAACAAATAACTGCTCAGTGAACAAAACTTGGTTTAAGAGAAAATTGGGAAATGGTCGTGGTGAAAAAGTGACTCGCTCTTGGCTGGTCTATCCCCCTTCTAAAAAGTCTTCATTTTGTATCTGTTGTTTTCTCTATTCCCGGTCAGACCATAAATCCTCATTGGAGCACGAAAGTGGATTCAGCCAGTGGAAAGCATCTGAAAGGATTAATGTTCGTGAAAATGCTAAGAATCATCGGGAGAGCTTCACATAGTGGAAATAAATGGAAAGAAATTTAACTGAAAACAGGAGTTACTGACGCGGAATTTAGGTCACAGATTGAGAAGGAAAAGCAGAAGTGGTGTGATATCTTGACGAGAATCCTTCACTGCATAAAATTCCTTGCTACTCAGAACCTGGCTTTGCGAGAACACAGGGAGTCACTTCAGCTGGACGATGACTTCAGTGTGGGAAATATTCTTGGCTTATTGAAACTACTGGCCATCTCTGACCCTGTCATGAAAAAACACCTCACTTGTGTGGAAATTAATCATGGATCCACGTTTTACCTTTCACCAGGTGTCCAGAACGAATTCATACACATGTTGACATCCACTGTTCGCCAGAGTTTACTGGGAAACGATCGTAAAGCCAAGTACTATGGTCTCAGGTTCGACTAGTCTCCAGATCAGGCACACCGTGAACAGATGTCTAAAGTAGTGAGGTACATATAGGTTGATTTTGAGTGGAGAACAGTCCTTGTTAGAGTCCGTCCTTGGTTTTAAGCAGATAAGCCAGAAGGATGCTGAGAGCTTGATTGAAGACATCTTCAGACAGCTAAAGAAGGACGAAATGGAGCTCCGAGATTGTCGGTCAGTGCTATGACAACGCTGCCGTGATGGCTGGACACAGAAGTGGTAATCCATCAATGAATAAGTGAGAAATACAACCTGGCACTGTTGTGAATTGCGACAATCACTTACTCAACTTCGTAGGTAATATGCAGTAACATGCATAGTACCTACCAAACTGACACTTATGGTGGGTATTATGCAGATTACTGCATAATACCCACCATAAATAAGTGTCAGTGGACGGGGTTTATTCTGAAATCGAACGTGTATTAGGAGGAGTGAGTTAGAGTGTGAGGCGACTGAGTCTGGTAGTGACGAGTGGCGAGTTGCGGAAGGTGTTTAAGAATAGTCTAGACTGTATGGATATGACTGTACTCTTATTGTACTACTATGGCCCTGGCATTTATGTGGGGTCTATTTAAGATTTCGAGAGCAGAAATTTTAGTGACTTTTTGCCTGCAGGCTAAAGGAAGGCAGAAGGGTTGGGGGTACGGGGGTCATGGAGACCACTGTTTATAGCAGTGAGCTATTTTGTAATATGTGAGATATGTAGAGGGTAGGTTGTGTGTTGTATATTTAAGGTTACTGATAATATATTTTTTTTATAAAGGTGAGTTTGTTTACTCTTCTTGATAAAAGTATTGTCCAGCTGTAGCACTTTTAGTGAATTTTTCTTTCTGGCCCCAGGGTGGTGTATTTTGTTTAATATTTTAAATGCCCCTAGACAAGCCTTTAATCACTTAGGCGCCAGTTTAAGTACATAATTATAAATGCGACACAGTGAGTGTACGTGCAGCCAAGCAGGATACAATGATGGTCACCTTTTTTGGAACCATTGAAGTTCTCTACGTGTTCTTCTCTCGTTCAAAACAGCGCTGGGAAAACTAAAAAACGCCTGTGGTGGTTAAGTCGGAGTCCGAAGTCAAGTGTAGTGCAAGGACAGAAGCAGTGAAGCCTGTCAACAAGTACCTTGAGGAGATACTTGCTTATGATGTAGGACATGATAGACATGTAGGACATGATAGACATGTAGACATGATAGACATATAGACATGATAGACATGTAGACATATAGGACATGATAGACATGTAGGATATGATAGACATGTAGATATGATAGACATATAGACATGATAGACATGTAGACATATAGGACATGATAGACATGTAGGACATGATAGACATGTAGACATAATAGACGTGATAGACATGTAGGACATGATAGACAATGAAAACAAGACCAGTGAAACAAGAAGTGACACAAGGCAGCTGTATAACCGCATGTTGAGTTACGATTTTCTGACTTTGCTAGGACTTTGGAACAAAGTGCTCATTCGCATTGACCGCATTCAAAAGAGGCTGCAGGATCCCAGCATGAACTTCCACGATGATGCCCTGGATTTGAAAGCCTCCGAGATCATTTTGATGATGTAAGAGAAGTGTTGGTCAGTGAGTCACTCGAGGAAGGACTCGGTCTCTGTCAAGAATGGAATATTGAAGTTGAAAGACGTCAGAGATGAAAGAAACGAATGGCTGACGAGAACCTGAGAGACGGAAACATGGAAAGAGTCATGAAGGGAACACTCGACCGTTTTCACAGAGAAATGGATGAAAGGTTCGCTCGTTTTCACGACACTGGCGCCAAGTTTGGGTTCCTTCTCGATGTTGAGGGACAGTGTCATGGCGCCGACAAGTCACCATAGTGATGAGTTCATGGTCGTACTGCCATATAATCTGTATATCATCCGTAATTTCTCTACTCATTACTGTAGTCATAAATTTCAGAATGAACTATATATGTTTTGTGAAGGGAGATTAGTGATAGTACAAGTAGTAACTTCTCGCAAGATTTTCATAACTTGAGGCAGAACTGTCAGCGTCATCTGACTCTTATCATACACAAATAACCCGCACACAGGAGAGACGAGCTTACGACGACGTTTCGGTCCGACTTGAACCATTTACAAAGTCACACTAACAGGAAGGAGAGGAGCCAGTATACATAGGCCAGCTGGCAGGGACGGGGCAAGAGAGGTAGGATGAGTAGTGGTAGAGGCAAGGCAGGTAGTGGAAGTAGTGGTAGAGGTAGGGCAGGTAGTGGAAGTAGTGGTAGAAGTAAGGCAGGTAGTGGAAGTAGTGGTAGAAGTAAGGCAGGTAGTGGAAGTAGTGGTAGAGGTAGGGCAGGTAGTGGAAGTAGTGGTAGAGGTAAGGCAGGTAGTGGAAGTAGTGGTAGAGGTAGGGCAGGTAGTGGAAGTAGTGGTAGAGGTAAGGCAGGTAGTGGAAGTAGTGGTAGAGGTAGGGCAGGTAGTGGAAGTAGTGGTAGAGGTAGGGCAGGTAGTGGAATTAGTGGTAGAGGTAAGGCAGGTAGTGGAAGTAGTGGTAGAAGTAAGGCAGGTAGTGGAAGTAGTGGTAGAGGTAAGGCAGGTAGTGGAAGTAGTGGTAGAGGTAGGGCAGGTAGTGGAAGTAGTGGTAGAGGTAAGGCAGGTAGTGGAAGTAGTGGTAGAAGTAAGGCAGGTAGTGGAAGTAGTGGTAGAGGTAAGGCAGGTAGTGGAAGTAGTGGTAGAGGTAAGGCAGGTAGTGGAAGTAGTGGTAGAGGTAAGGCAGGTAGTGGAAGTAGTGGTATAGGTAAGGCAGGTAGTGGAAGTAGTTTCCTTCACTTTTTTCACCTGTGGTTTTGGTCGTAACCTCTTGTGTGCTCTTAGCTCTCTCCTGCAGTGCTCCTCTTTCTTGGCTTTTGACTGACTCCACTACTACTACTTCCTTCCCTGCTGCCTTTGGTCCCTACCTTCTCTTTTGCCTCCTTTTTTCTTCTATTTTTTGTCCCTCCTACCTGTCTCCCTACTTCACACTACCACTTCTACTTCCACTACCACTTCCACTACCTGCCTTATCTCTCCCACTACTCATCCTACCTCTCTTGCCCCGTCCTTGCCAACTAGCCTTTACATACTGGCTCCTCTCCTTCCTGTTAGTGTGACTTTGTAAATGGTCCAAGTCGGACCGACACGTCGTGGTAAGTTCCTCTCTGCAATGTGTGGGTTATTTGTGTATTGTTCCAGTCACGGTATTGTGCCTTGTTGTTCTTTTGACTCTTATCAGATTAGGGAAAGGATGTGTCTGCTGTCTTCTTCGCACATCTCTCATACATAAGCCAGGTTGAGGGACATCAGGAGAGCAGCTCCTCCTCCTCCTGCACTTCTTCCCCCTCCTCCTCTTCATCCTCTTCCTCCTCCTTCTGCTCCTGATCCTCTTCTTCCAGGCTGGGTGGCCAGGTGGGATCACCCTGAGTTTTTGTCTCATGTCGGAGTTCCGAGTACCTGAGTTCCTCCAGGCGATCTGAGTTCCTGTCGGCGTTTTGAGTACATTTATCACTCGTTGTCTGAGTTCCTGTTTTCGTCGATGTATGAGTTCCTTCTCTGTTATCTGACATCCCTCCGCAGTCGACGTCTGAGCTCTGCCTCTGTCTATGTCTAAGCTCTGTCTCTGTCGATGGGGCACGGGGTTGTGATGCTTCCTCTAATATGTACACACATGACCCAAGTAAATGTAATTTACTATAAGCTGTCAGAAGTATTAATGCATACGGGGCTTCAGTTTCTTCCGAGTAATGTCATTAGATACATAAGCTGAATAATATTATCCTAACTATTAATGATCACAATGTTACTTATAACCGTAGGCAGATTTATGTCATTATCCAATAGCAATACTGGACACTGCAAGTATAATTACGCTTCTCACCCACAAAGAAAGTAACAGCCACAGGAGAATTACAGAGAGGTTAACAGCAGCAGCTATCCACGACGGAAGTTGTCCACTCGGAGTCATCAGATATCCACACCTCTACTGCGACTTTGGATTGAGTGCAATGTTATAATCCACAAACGCGATCACCAGAATACAGCGAGATCTGAGAGGGAAGAGAGAGTATCCAGTGATTCTCAATTATACATTGAATCAACCAGAAGTGATTGAAGTCATATATGCCGGTTAATTGTCAAGATAACCTCTTTTGTAGATAAATGGTTCAGAGAATCGACAAGTTGATAAATTAGACACATGTGCAACACTTGGAGTGTGTGTGTGTGTGTGTGTGTGTGTGTGTGTGTGTGTGTGTGTGTGTGTGTGTGTGTGTGTGTGTGTGTGTGTGTGTGTGTGTGTGTGTGTGTGTTAGTTACCATTTTGTCCTAGGCACATGTCGATTGTGTGTGTATATGTGAGTGAGAGTGTGTGTGTGTGTGTGTGTACTCACCTAGTTGTTGTTACAGGGGTCGATACATAGCTCCTGGCCCCGTCTCTACACTGGCCGCTACTGGGTCACTCTCCCTGCGCCATGAGCTTTATCATACCTATTCTTAAAGCTATGTATGGAACCTGCCTCCACTACATCGCTTCCCAAACTATTCCACTTCCTGACAATTCTGTGACTGAAGAAATGCTTCCTAACATCCCTTTGATTCATCTGAGTCTTCAACTTCCAACTGTGACCCCTTGTTGCTGTGTCCCATCTCTGGAACATCCTGTCCCTGTCCACCTTGTCAATTCCTCTCAGTATTTTATATGTCGTTATCATGTGCCCCCTATCTCTCCTGTCCTCCAGTGTCGTCAGGTCGATTTCCCTTAACCTCTCCTCGTAGGACATACCCCTTAGCTCCGGGACTAGTCTTGTTGCAAACCTTTGCACTTTCTCTAGCTTCTTTACGTGCTTGGCTGGGTGTGGGTTCCAAACTGGTGCTGCATACTCCAGTATGGGCCTAATGTACACAGTGTACAGGGTCCTGAACGATTCCTTATTAAGATGTCGGAATGCTGTTCTTATGTTTGCTAGGCGCCCGTATGCTGCAGCTGTTATATGGTTAATGTGCGCCTCAGGAGATGTGTTCGGTGTTATACTCACCCCAAGATCTTTTTCCTTGAGTGAGGTTTGTAGTCTCTGGCCCCCTAGACTGTACTCCGTCTGCGGTCTTCTTTGCCCTTCATGACTTTGCACTTGGTGTGTGTGTGTGTGTGTGTGTGAGTGTGTGTTTCTCATGGACTCGCTTATACCTATATAGATGTACTTATCTATTTTTGGTTGCAGGGGTCGAATTACATTTACTCTTGCATACTTTATCAGTAACGATCGGGTTTAATCATTCTTACCTCCATGAGACGTCTTGTAACAATATCTGAAACATTCTGAATCCTGACGCTCTCCACTGTAATCTACCGACTGCCTTTGATTACTTGAGCAAATTCCAAAATATGCATCACCTTATCTATCAATATGAATTAAATAACATAGAAAGCCGAGAAATCCGTCCAGTTTCCAACATCTGCCAAAAAGAAAATGGGAACTGATAGAAAATGTGGGTCACGTGATGGAGGAGCAGCCGACCTCAGCTCCTAAAATAGCCTGGCGTTTCATCATTGCCATTCGTGCTGGCGTCTGCCCGTCAAGGTAGTTATTTGAGAAGGTGAAATTTTGCAGAATTGGTCGATGGAACGGAGGGAGGAAGTGGAGGAAGCGCTTCTGCTGCCCTTTTTCTTCTTGGGAGAAGATGAGGTGTGGTTTATATCATTTTTTCATTATTGATTACATTGGTTTAGTGCTGATCCCCTATTCTATATGATGGTGAGATTGTGTAAGATTGTAATGCATCATTCTTGGAATTTTTTTCTGTGAAGACGTTTCGCCAACCAGTGGCTTTATCAGTTCAGTACAGAAAATAATTACTAGAGACAGTGAAAGACGTCATTAAAGTAGTGTGTTGTGATCAGCCTTAAGGGACTGATCACCTAGATGACTGAAGTAGATCTTGACAGTAGGTTAGGCAAGTGTTGAAGACGACGTCTCTGCTCCAAGATTCCAAGATGTTGCTGTGTCAGCTAGGTGTTGATTTCAGTATTACGATTCGGATATCGTCAAGAAATCCGCTATGTATTTAGTAACTACAACACTTTTAAATACTTCCTATAAGTAGAGCTGGAGTAACTATTACATGAAATTCCATTTCTCAGGAAAACCTAACCCTCACACAGGGAAAGTGGAACTGATAAAAATTCTGTCATAAAGAAGTGGAGGAAATATATACCGCTAATATACATACATTCTGAGAAGTAGAAAATATACGAAGACAGGAAAACAAAATTTAAGTTTGTATAATCTGGTCTCCCACTGAGGGCCTCATCAGGAGATTAGATTTTGCCACCGAAGTGGCTAGTTTATTGTGCACCCCATATCCATCCTGTGTAGGGTAACGCAAGAGCATATGGATACACTAAAGGCCCAGGAACTAGGCCCCAAAAGGATTTACAGGAGTACATTTTGATTTATATCTACGGTTGACTTATCTGTTATAATATATCTAGGATCTCAGTTTCATTAACCCTTCACCTGTGACTTTAGTAACTCACTCATTTCCTTGCTGTCATCTGTGTAGGATCCATCCCGTTTAAGTTTTAGTTGGGGCCCAATACTGGATGTTGTTCTCGACTTTGAATTGGCATAAGAAAAGAAATACTTTGGGTTTCTTTCAATTTCATTTATGGCTTTTAAGATATCTCGACATATCATATGACATCACATGACATATATGATATATCACATGACATATCAAATGACATATATATCACATGTCATGACATCACTTGACATATATAACATGTCACATGACATATATAACATGTCACATGACATATCATATGACATATCACATGACATCATACGACATATCACTTGACATCTGTAACATATCACATGACATATCATATGACAAATCACTTGTCATCATATGACATCACTTGACATATATAACATATCACATGACATATCATATGACATCACATGACATCATACGACATATCACTAGACATATATAACAAATCACATGACATCATATGACATATCACATGACATCATATGACATATATGACATCATATGACATATATGACATATCACATGGCATATGACATATCACTTGACATATATAACATATCACATGACATATATGACATATCACATGACATATGACATATCACTTGACATATATAACATATCACATGACATATATGACATATCACATGCAATATCATATGACATCATATGACGTATCACATGCAATATCATATGACATATTATGGCGTATCACATGCAATATCATATGACATCATATGACGTATCACATGCAATATCATATGACATATATGACAGAAATGTCATACGTGAATGTGTTATTACTGGTGTGTCAGATTACTCGTACCACCGCAGAGGTTGGTGTCTTGCAGACACGAATTGTAGAGGAGGAAGAGGAGCTGAAACCACGACAATGTCATCATAGATATCAATGATTTTCTAACACTAACATCCATGATGCTGCTGCTTCGATGTTAGCTCTTCTTTGCTCACTGAAATGTTAGGTTAATTGTTTGTTGGTTCTTAAGTTTTTGCTCTTCAAGAGTTTTATCCACTTTTTCGAAGTGTTTTTTCCAATATTTTTTTTATTTTTTTTAAGTGAAGCCAAAGTGTAATACAATGGAATTTCCCTATCATTCTTATATATTTTTTGTATATATGTATGTATGTATGTATGCATGTATGCATGTATGTATGTATGTATGTATGTATGTATGTATGTATGTATGTATGTATGTATGTATGTATGTATGTATGTATGTATGTATGTATGTATATATATATATATATATATATATATATATATATATATATATATATATATATATATATATATATATATATATATATATATGTTTGTGTGTTTTATAAATGTATTCTGTCTATTAATAAAGCATTTATATGTATGTATGTGTGTATATAGGATGGGGTGGTAGGAGAAGTGGAATATTCAAACGGCTTCAGGAAGAAATCCAAATATTCTTCCTTGATGCCTTTTTATCCACTTCTCCGAGGCTATGGGTCCCACAATTTGCACCAGAGGTGGACCCCATCCTATATAATTAAAAAAAAAAAAAAAAAAAAAATATATATATATATATATATATATATATATATATATATATATATATATATATATATATATATATATATATATACACCCTCCTGGGAGCACCGCTGGGTCACCACGCCATCGACACTGTCCTCAAGGACAAAGTGAATGACCTGAAAAGAATGGAGGAGAGAATAAGTGATCTTGATGCCCATGATGCCCTGTATCTCCTCACAAGGTGTCTTACTATGCCAAGACTCACTTACTTCCTGAGGTGCGCACCCTCTTTGAAAACCCAACACTTGACGAGTATGACGCACACCTGAGATCAACCTTCAAGAAGGCACTGAATCTGTCACTAGAGGATCAGCAATGGGAGCAGGCAACCCTCCCAGTGCGACTGGGAGGTATAGGGGTGCGCAAAGCAAGGCAGGTAGCGTTACCTGCATTTCTGTCATCGTGTTTGGCTTCCAGTGGATTAGTCAAGAGGATTGTCCCTGAACGTTTGAGAGGGGTGGTGGGAGCTCAAGACCCCAAGTTCATTGAAGCAGCAGTGCAGTGGGACATCCTGGCAGACTCCTCCAGTAGACCAGCTCCTCCCAAAGAGCACAAACAGTCCCACTGGGACAAACCGATCATGGAAAAATTTCCAACACAATGCTCACCAACGCTTCAGGAAAGGACAAAGCTCGTCTTCTAGCGGTGAAGGCACCACACTCAGGAGATTTCCTTCTTGCTGTTCCCAATTCCTCTCTGGGGACTCGACTCGACCCACAGGCCATTCGGATTGGTGTTGCTCTTCGCCTAGCCGCCCCCATACTCACCGAACATAGGTGTATTTGCGGCAGGGCGACGGCTGACCAATTCGGACTTCATGGTCTAGTGTGTCACACATCAGAAGGGAAGTATGCTAGACATGAGGAGGTCAATGACATCATAAAGAGAAGCCTCGCCACAGCCCGTTGCCCAGCTCAACGGGAACCCCAAGTGCAGAGGTCTGATGGAAGTCAAAAGCGTCCTGATGGAGCCACCATGCTACCCTGGAAGGATGGTAAGCAGATTGCTTGGGACTACACCTGTGCTGCCACATTGGCAGACACCTACCTGCCACACTCCTTAGCCGAAGGGGGTGGAGCTGCCAGCCACAGGGAGACCCAGAAGACCCGCAAATATGAAGACCTTCCCTCTTGCTATAACTTCATCCCAATAGGGTCGGAGACCCATGGAGCATGGGGCAAGTGTGCTCTAAAGTTTCTCAAGGAGCTGGGTGGAAAACTCATCATAGAAACCAAGGACCACAGGGCGACCAGCTTCCTGTTTCAGAGACTCAGTGTTGCGATCCAGAGGGAAATGCCTGCAGTATTCTGGGCACGCGGCCCACTGCCGGGGAGTTGGACGAAGTATTTGACATGTAGCTCTGAGTTGTTATCTATGTTGTTTTACTCCCCATTGTATTTTGTATTTTGTCTTGAAATAAAGTTTGTAAAAAAAAAAAGATGGGGTAGTAGGGAAGTGGAATATTCAAATGGCTTCAGAAAGAAATCTAAATATTCTTCCTTGAAGTCTTTTATCCACTTCTCCGAGGCAATGGGTCCCACAATTGAATATATATATATATATATATATATATATATATATATATACTAGGAATTCGCAAGAGCAGGCGAAATATTCACAAACACTGATCTCTGGCCGACGGAGACTCGAACCTACGAACCTTGTGACAAGATACTCAGTGTAAGATGTGGAGGCCTAAAAAAAAGTTGTTTGGGTTTTTTGGGGCTCCTAGGAACGTAACTCTATTTTTCCCATAAGTTCTTCAGTTCATAAATTGTCTGGTTTGCCGACTCTAGCGTGTGTTGCATGGCGCTGTTTTTCAAAGAAAAGCAAGTAGGTATATAAAAACACGCGCGTATTCGAATGCAACATTGTGTCAAAATTTCAAAGCAATCGGTGAAGAACTTTCGGAGATGTACGATTTTGAACAAACGAATATTTACATTTTTATTTATATATACAATATATACAGTGGACCCCCGCCTAACGAGCAAATTTCATTCCATAAGCCTGTTCAAGTGCCATTACCGTAAGATTTAACTTCCTTAAGAAATAATGTCACGTAGGTTAGTCTATTTCAGACCCCCAAAAATACACTTCCACAAGCACTTCAATATTATACTTACATAACTGTACGATTTCCGGGTGCTGTTAGGCGGGGTCCACTGTATATATATATATATATATATATATATAAAACACGCCATATTCGAATGCAACATTGTTTCAAAATTTCAAAGCAATCGGTGAAGAACTTTCAGAGATTTACGATTTTGAACAAACGAACATTTGCATTTTTATTTATATATAATATATATATATATATATATATATATATATATATATATATATATATATATATATATATATATATATATATATATATATATGTATATATATATATATAGAATACAGTATACATTGACAGAAAACACAAACATGAACATGAATACATTGGTACAATATATCAAAGATTATGAATCTCCTGCAGCTCTTCCGAAGCCGGACGCGAGCCCAGTATGCAGCACGCATATCCCCTCTGGATGGCCATGCTGAGGCACTGGAACATGAAAGTGGCTGCCCTTGGGTCCCTGGTGGTCTCGATGAGTCTGGAACCCAATTCTTTAAGGAAATGTGTTGCATTTTTTCCCCATGATCTCAAGGTCTCTGATCCTACTGGGACAAATTGATACTGTTGACTTATGTCCCTGTACTTGCCAATCTTGTACTCCTCCCTGTGGTCAGCAGCTCCTCCCTGTCACCCGACACTGTGATGGATATAGGTGTCAGCCAGTGTCGACACACAGGTAAAGTCCCATGCTAAGAGCTTGCTATTCTTCCAAGGATAGATGGTGATTCCGTAGGGGCGGTTTGCTGGGTTGTTTGTATTGTTGGCTGCTAGTGATCGGGGCTCTCTCTCGGCTGGGCATCCAGCTGTAGCAAGGGTTCTCTTTATGATGTCGTTGACTTCATTGTGTCTTGCATGCCAGCCCTTGGTGTTGGAACAGTTTAGACCATGTAGACCATATTGGTCGGCTTGCGCATCGCCGCAAATACACGTATATTCCATGTGAATATGTGTATATATATATGTATATATATAAACTTTAGAATTGTGCGGTTTAGATCTAGACACGGATTGCTTCTCACGTGGACAATTATATGTTGCGTGTTCTAGAGTCGGCAAACCAGACTGAGCCACAGCAACACGTGGCCAGGAACAGCTAGTATATATATATATATATATATATATATATATATATATATATATATATATATATATATATATATATATATATATATATATATATATATTGTACTAAACAAGTATTGATTGCTGGGTGAGTCTCCACACCTCGCTCTGACTGACTATTACTCTGGAAAAGTCGCTCTTAATTTCTGACCTCAGTGAAACTAACATACGTACTCTTCAGAGTGTTCAGGGAAACTGCTTCCCTTACTCCTTCAGACGGTTCCATGTTCCTTCCATCCTGATGCTGCACTTCCTAACATCCCATGTAACTCATTAGTTCCATCAGCTTCCATAAAAGCCAACTTGTTCCTGGTTCCATCTAATAAAATATGCAAAAATTATGGGGATGATGAGGAGAGAAAATGAAAAACATCGGAACCTTAAGGTATATTTTGAATGTATATTGGTGAGTGAGGAGGTGTATGTTGTGGCAGGAGAGTCAGGGTGAGTGAGAAGGGAAGGGGGCACTAAACACAGTGCTCAGGGGCCCCCTCCCAAGCCTCATTATAATATTCTTGTAGACCTCTCACACACAGCTGGGGCCCACAAGGCCGTACACTCAATAAAGGAGCCTCGCTATACATACACGTACACTGCTGGCGACTCAATACCTTGTGACATACAATGCTTGGGGCCCCAGTGCCTTGTGACATACAGTGCTGGGGGCCCCAGTACCTTGTGACATACAATGTTGGGGGCCCCAGTACCTTGTGACATACATTGCTAGGAACCCCAGTACCTTGTGACATACATTGCTAAGAACCCCAGTTCCTTGTGACATACAATGCTTGGGGCCCCAGTACCTTGTGACATACAGTGCTGGGGACCCCAGTATCTTGTGACAAACACTGCTAGGGACCCTGGTACCTAGTGACATACAGTGCTGGGGCCCCCTAGTATCTTGTGACATACACTGCTAGGGACCCCAATATCTTGTGACATGAAATGCTGGGGACCCAATTCCTTGCAACTCACAGTGGTGGGCACCCAATATTCTCTGATACATTCACAGTTCTAGGGACCAAGCACTGTAGCAATATTATTATGCATATTGGTATTATGTAGCAGGTCCTCTTATGTAGCAGTACTGTAATGTACTGGTTACTGTTATGTAGTGGGAAGTGTTATGTACTTATTCAATAAGTACTGTTGCTTAACAGATACTGTTGTGTAGTGGGTTCTGTTATAATGTTAGGGTTGCTGTGTTGTGGGTACTGTTACGTGGTAGTTAATTTTATGCATCAGGTTCTAATGTAGGTGCTGTTATGTAAGAGGTTCTCTTAGCAGGTACTGTTATGTAAGAGGTTCTGTTAGACAGCAGGTGCTGTTGTGTAAGAGGTTCTGTTAGACAGCAGGTGCTGTTATGTAAGAGGTTCTGTTAGACAGCAGGTGCTATTATGTAAGAAGTTCTGTTAGCAGGTGCTGTTATGTAAGAGGTTATGTTAGCAGGTGCTGTTATGTAAGAGGTTCTGTTAGCAGGTGCTGTAATGTAAGAGGTTCTCTTAGATAGCAAGTGCTGTTATGTAAGAGGTTCTGTTAGACAGCAGGTGCTATTATGTAAGAAGTTCTGTTAGCAGGTGCTGTTATGTAAGAGGTTCTGTTAGCAGGTGCTGTTTTGTAAGAGATTCTGTTAGCAGGTGGTGTTTTGTAAGAGGTTCTGTTAGCAGGTGCTGTAATGTAAGAGGTTCTCTTATATAACGAGTGCTGTTATGAAAGAGGTTCTGTTAGACAGCAGGTGCTGTTATATAAGAGGTTCTGTTAGACAGCAGGTGCTGTTATATAGAGGTTCTGTTAGACAGCAGGTGCTGTTATATAAGAGGTTCTGTTAGACAGCAGGTGCTGTTATATAAGAGGTTCTGTTAGACAGCAGGTGCTGTTATATAAGAGGTTCTGTTAGACAGCAGGTGCCATTACTATTATGTAATAGCTACTGTTGTAATAGAAACTGTTACATAATTCGTCCCGTTATGAAAGCAGATGCCGTTATAACAGATGTTATGTACCAGGTATTGACTGTTCCATAGCAGGTTCTGACTGTTATGTACCAGGTTTTAACTGTTATGCACCAGGTATTGGCTGTTCTATAGCAGGTTCTGACTGTTATGTACCAGGTTTTAACTGTTATGCACCAGGTATTGGCTGTTCTATAGCAGGTTCTGACTGTTCAATAGCAGGTTCTGACTGTTATGTGGCAGGTACTGACTTATATACCAGATGCTGACTGGTTTGTACCAGGTGCTGTTATATACCAGGTACTGTTATGTACAAGGTACAGACTGTTATGTACCAAGTGCTGACTTATCTACCAGGTACTGTTATGTACCAGGTGCTGACTGTCATGTACCAGGTACTGTTATCTACCAGGTACTCTAATAATTCTATAATAAAGTGACCTAGTATTCATTCACAAGCAAATCCTGTATACTGCTTCGAGGAGTTGTCTTATGTCTCAATCTTCCCTAATTCGTCTCACCTTCCGTGTTGCTGACTGTACTTGCTAATATTCACGACTCATCTGCTTCATAGCCTGCTGTGTCGTCCTTTCCATTAAAAAAATAAATATGAAGGACTATGAAGAGAGAATGTAATGAAAGACATTGATAATTTCATATATTTTCACTTTGTATATGTGAATGAGTTAGGTGAGAGAGAAAGGCAGGTGAGGATCGAAACATAGTGTTCAAGCCTCACTTCCCGAACCTCATACTAGGTTCTTAAGAGACCTCACACATCCTGGACACCCACGTCTGTGCTACACACACACGCACACAGCTGGAGATCAACCACCTCACAACACACACTGCTGGAGATCAACCACCTCACAACATACACTGCTGGAGATCAACCACCTCACAACATACACTGCTGGAGATCAACCACCTCACAACATACACTGCTGGAGATCAACCACCTCACAACATACACTGCTGGAGATCAACCACCTCACAACATACACTGTTGGAGATCAACCACCTCACAACATACACTGCTGGAGATCAACCACCTCACAACATATACTGCTGGAGATCAACCACCTCACAACATACACTGCTGGAGATCAACCACCTCACAACATACACTGCTGGAGATCAACCACCTCACAACATACACTGCTGGAAATCAACCACCTCACAACATACACTGCTGGAGATCAACCACCTCACAACATACACTGCTGGGGATCAAACACCTCACAACATACACTGCTGGAGATCAACCACCTCACAACATACACTGCTGGAGATCAACCACCTCACAACATACACTGCTGGAGATCAACCACCTCACAACATACACTGCTGGAGATCAACCACCTCACAACATAAACTGTTGGAGATCAACCACCTCACAACATACACTGCTGGAGATCAACCACCTCACAACATACACTGCTGGAGATCAACCACCTCACAACATACACTGCTGGAGATCAACCACCTCACAACATACACTGCTGGAGATCAACCACCTCACAACATATACTGCTGGAGATCAACCACCTCACAACTTACACTGTTGGAGATCAACCACCTCACAACATACACTGCTGGAGATCAACCACCTCACAACATACACTGCTGGAGATCAACCACCTCACAACATATACTGCTGGAGATCAACCACCTCACAACTTACACTGTTGAAGATCAACCACATCACAACATACACTGCTGGAGATTAACCACCTCACAACATACACTGCTGGAGATCAACCACCTCACAACTTACACTGCTGGAGATCAACCACCTCACAACATACACTGCTGGAGATCAACCACCTCACAACATACACTGTTGGAGATCAACCACCTCGCAACATACACTGCTGGAGATCAACCACCTCACAACTTACACTGTTGGAGATCAACCACATCACAACATACACTGCGGAGATTAACCACCTCACAACATACACTGCTGGAGATCAACCACCTCACAACTTACACTGCTGGAGATCAACCACCTCACAACATACACTGCTGGAGATCAACCACCTCACAACATACACTGCTGTAGATCAACCACCTCACAACATACACTGTTGGAGATCAACCACCTCACAACATACACTGTTGGAGATCAACCACCTCACAACATACACTGCTGGAGATCAACCACCTCACAACATACACTGCTGGAGATCAACCACCTCACAACATACACTGCTGGAGATCAACCACCTCACAACATACACTGTTGGAGATCAACCACCTCACAACATACACTGCTGGAGATCAACCACCTCACAACATACACTGCTGGAGATCAACCACCTCACAACATACACTGCTGGAGATCAACCACCTCACAACATACACTTCTGGAGATCAACCACCTCACAACATACACTGTTGGAGATCAACCACCTCACAACATACACTGCTGTAGATCAACCACCTCACAACATACACTGCTGGAGATCAACCATCTCACAACATACACTGCTGGAGATCAACCACCTCACAACATATACTGCTGGAGATCAACCACCTCACAACTTACACTGTTGGAGATCAACCACATCACAACATACACTGCTGGAGATTAACCACCTCACAACATACACTGCTGGAGATCAACCACCTCACAACTTACACTGCTGGAGATCAACCACCTCACAACATACACTGCTGGAGATCAACCACCTCACAACATACACTGTTGGAGATCAACCACCTCGCAACATACACTGCTGGAGATCAACCACCTCACAACTTACACTGTTGGAGATCAACCACATCACAACATACACTGCTGGAGATTAACCACCTCACAACATACACTGCTGGAGATCAACCACCTCACAACTTACACTGCTGGAGATCAACCACCTCACAACATACACTGCTGGAGATCAACCACCTCACAACATACACTGCTGTAGATCAACCACCTCACAACATACACTGTTGGAGATCAACCACCTCACAACATACACTGTTGGAGATCAACCACCTCACAACATACACTGCTGGAGATCAACCACCTCACAACATACACTGCTGGAGATCAACCACCTCACAACATACACTGCTGGAGATCAACCACCTCACAACATACACTGTTGGAGATCAACCACCTCACAACATACACTGCTGGAGATCAACCACCTCACAACATACACTGCTGGATATCAACCACCTCACAACATACACTGCTGGAGATCAACCACCTCACAACATACACTTCTGGAGATCAACCACCTCACAACATACACTGTTGGAGATCAACCACCTCACAACATACACTGCTGTAGATCAACCACCTCACAACATACACTGCTGGAGATCAACCATCTCACAACATACACTGCTGGAGATCAACCACCTCACAACATATACTGCTGGAGATCAACCACCTCACAACTTACACTGTTGGACATCAACCACATCACAACATACACTGCTGGAGATTAACCACCTCACAACATACACTGCTGGAGATCAACCACCTCACAACTTACACTGCTGGAGATCAACCACCTCACAACATACACTGCTGGAGATCAACCACCTCACAACATACACTGTTGGAGATCAACCACCTCGCAACATACACTGCTGGAGATCAACCACCTCACAACTTACACTGTTGGAGATCAACCACATCACAACATACACTGCTGGAGATTAACCACCTCACAACTACACTGTTGGAGATCAACCACATCACAACATACACTGCTGGAGATTAACCACCTCACAACATACACTGCTGGAGATCAACCACCTCACAACTTACACTGCTGGAATCAACCACCCCACAACATACACTGCTGGAGATCAACCACCCACAACATACACTGTTGGAGATCAACCACCTCCAACATACACTGTGAGATCAACCACCTACAACATACACTGTTGGAGATCAACCACTCACAACATACACTGCTGGAGATCAACCACCTCACAACATATACTGCTGAGATCAACCACTCACAACATACACTGTTGGAGATCAACCACCTCACAACATACACTGCTGGAATCAACCACCCAACATACACCGTAGATCAACCACTCACAACATACACTGCTGGAGATCAACCACCACAACATACACTGCTGGAGATCAACCACCTCACAACATACACTGCTGGAGATCAACCACCTACAACATACACTGCTGAGATCAACCACCTACAACATACACTGCTGGAGATCATCAACTACAACATACATTGTTGGAGATCAACCACCTCACAACATACACTGCTGGAGATCAACCACTCACAACATACACTGCTAGATCAACCACCTCACAACATACACTGCTGAGATCAACCACTCACAACATACACTGTTGGAGATCAAACACCCACAACATACACTCTGGAGATCAACCACCTCACAACATATACTGCTGGAGATCAACCACCTCACAACATACACTGCTGGAGATCAACCACCTCACAACATACACTGCTGGAGATCAACCACTCACAACATACATGCTGGAGATCAACCACTCACAACATACACTGTTGGAGATCAACCACCTCACAACATACACTGCTGGGATCAACCACCTCATAACATACACTGCTGGAGACCAACAACATCCCAACATACACTGCTGGAGATCAACCACCTCACAACATACACTGCTGGAGACCAACCACATCCCAACATACACTGCTGGAGATCAACCACCTCACAACATACACTGTTGTAGATCAACCACCTCACAACATACACTGCTGGAGACCAACCACATCCCAACATACACTGCTGGAGATCAACCACCTCACAACATACACTGCTGGAGATCAACCACCTCATAACATAAACAGCTGGAAATCAACCACCTCACAACATACACTGCTGGAGATCAACCACCTCACAACATACACTGCTGGAGATCAACCACCTCACAACATACACTGCAGTAGATCAACCACCTCACAACATACACTGCTGGAGATCAACCACCTCACAACATACACTGTTGGAGATCAACCACCTCACAACATACACTGCTGGAGAACAACCACCTCACAACATACACTGTTGGAGATCAACCACCTCACAACATACACTGTTGGAGATCAACCACCTCACAACATACACTGTTGGAGATCAACCACCTCACAACATACACTGTTGGAGATCAACCACCTCACAACATACACTGCTGGAGATCAACCACCTCACAACATACACTGCTGGAGATCAACCACCTCACAACATACACTGCTAGAGATCAACCACCTCACAACATACACTGCTGGAGATCAACCACCTCACAACATACACTGCTGGAGATCAACCACCTCACAACATACACAGCTGGAGATCAACCACCTCACAACATACACTGCTGGAGATCAACCACCTCACAACATACACTGTTGGAGATCAACCACCTCACAACATACACTGTTGGAGATCAACCACCTCACAACATACACTGTTGGAGATCAACCACCTCACAACATACACTGTTGGAGAACAACCACCTCACAACATACACTGTTGGAGATCAACCACCTCACAACATACACTGCTGGAGATCAACCACCTCACAACATACACTGCTGGAGATCAACCACCTCACAACATACACTGTTGGAGATCAACCACCTCACAACATACACTGTTGGAGATCAACCACCTCACAACATACACTGCTGGAGATCAACCACCTCACAACATATACTGCTGGAGATCAACCACCTCACAACATACACTGCTGGAGATCAACCACCTCACAACATACACTGTTGGAGATCAACCACCTCACAACATACACTGCTGGAGATCAACCACCTCACAACATACACTGCTGGAGATCAACCACCTCACAACATACACTGTTGGAGATCAACCACCTCACAAAATACACTGTTGGAGATCAACCACCTCACAACATACACTGTTGGAGATCAACCACCTCACAACATACACTGTTGGAGATCAACCACCTCACAACATACCTTCTCAGGCCTTAGAAGAGTGGAATCCTCTTCTACAATAAAGTGAAATTAAATATGTTGTAGCTTTATCTTATACTGCTGGTGTCTTATGACTGGACACGTTACTGTGAGCAACTCCTCTTATGCATCATGTTGGGCAACTATCACTGTTGATCAACTCACACATGAATCAATAAACCTCAGCTGTAATCCTACTGTTTTGTAGCACGATATTGTCTATGTAGTGACACTGTTATGTAGCGTCCTCTATGAGTGATTTATGTATCAGACTATGTGTAGCATGTAGCTATTGTTATGTAGTAGACACCGTTGTGTAGTGTAGGTAGAGTGAATATTCATATGTAGCAGAACTATTGTGTAGCAGACACTGTTCTGTAATATTTTGTAGTGGTTACTGTTATGTAGTGAGCACAGTCATGTAACTTTACTGTTAAGTAACAGGTACTGTTGCGTATTTGGCAGTGTTACGCAGTGGCGTTTGTTGTAGACGTCCCTGTTGTGTAGTAGCTACTATGTAGACGTTCCTGTTGTGTACTGGCTACTGTTGTGTAGACGTTCCTGTTGTGTACTGGCTACTATTGTGTAGACGTCACTGTTGTGAAAAATTGTGTAGTGGTTACTGTTGTGTAGAAATGTAGTAGTGACTACAGCTATGTAGTAGCTACTGTTATGTAGAGTCACTGTTGCATAGTGGCTACTGTTGTGTAGACGTCATTGTTGTGTAGACGTCACTGTTATATAGTGGCTACTGTTATGTAGAATTGTGTAGTGTTATGTAGGTAGTAGTGTTATGAAGGTAGTAGTATTATGTAGGTAGTAGTGTTATGAAGGTAGAAGTGTTATGTAGGCAGTAGTGCTGTGTAGGTAGCAGTGTTATGTAGGTAGCAGTGTTATGTAGGTAGGTGGTAGTGCTAGTAGGTAGTAGTGTTATGTAGGTAGCAGTGTTATGTAGGTAGTAGTGTTATGTAGGTAGCAGTGTATGTAGGCAGTAGTGTTATGTAGGTAGTAGTGTTCAGTGCAGGTAGTAGTGTTATGTAGATAGTAGTGTTATGTAGGCGTAGTGTTATGTAGGTAGTAGTGTTATGTAGGTAGTAGTGTTATGTAGGTAGTAGTTCTGTGCAGGTAGTAGTGTTATGTAGGTAGTAGTGTTATGTAGGTTGTATTGTTCTGTCAGGGTTTTTTGTAGTGTTATGTAGGGTAGTCAAGTGTTATTTTGTCAAGCCTGTATCTTCCCGTCAGCCAGGTATTTTCGTAGTGTTATCTGTAAGGTATTCGTAGTGTTATTTTTGTCAGCTGGTATCTTTCCTGTAAGCCTGGAGTATCTTCCTGTAAGCCTGGGTATCTTTCTGTAAGCTGGGTTATCTTTGTCAAGCCTGGGTTATCTTTCCTGTCAAGCCTGGTTATCTTTCCTGTAAGCCTGGGTTATCTTTCGTCAGTGGTTATCTTTCCTGTCAAGCCTGGGTTATCTTTCCTGTCAAGCCTGGGTTATCTTTCCTGTCAAGCCTGGGTTATCTTTCCTGTCAAGCCTGGGTTATCTTTCCTGTCAAGCCTGGGTTATCTTTCCTGTCAAGCCTGGGTTATCTTTCCTGTCAAGCCTGGGTTATCTTTCCTGTCAAGCCTGGGTTATCTTTCCTGTCAAGCCTGGGTTATCTTTCCTGTCAAGCCTGGGTTATCTTTCAGCCTGGGTTATCTTTCCTGTCAAGCCTGGTTATTTTCCTGTCAAGCCTGGGTTATCTTTCCTGTCAAGCCTGGGTTATCTTTCCTGTCAAGCTGGTTATCTTTCCTGTCAAGCTGGTTATCTTTCCTGTCAAGCCTGGGTTATCTTTCCTGTCAAGCCTGGGTTATCTTTCCTGTCAAGCCTGTTTCTGCAGCCTGGTTATCTTTTCCTGTCAAGCCTGGGTTATCTTTCCTGTCAAGCCTGGGTTATCTTTCCTGTCAAGCCTGGGTTATCTTTCCTGTCAAGCCTGGGTTATCTTTCCTGTCAAGCCTGGGTTGTTATCTTGTGGCGGTAAAAGCAGTGTGCTTGGCCTGCCTGCAGGAACCAGGGATCGATATGTTGCCTGGTGATGACGTCCTTGTGATTGTCATGTGTCTCTCTCCCTCCCTTGATGCCTTTCACCTACCACCCTCGCTTCACCTGTTTTTACCCTCCTCACCTCTCGCGTACCCGTCACCTATCAATCCTCTTTCAACCAGTCTTTCACCTGTCTCCCCTCACCACCCACTAGATCCCTCACCCGTTCCTCTCACCTATGACCAGTTACTCTCTCTCTCTCCCCTCACCTGTCTCCACTTTCGTGATTTGTATTATCCTTTTCCCTTCATCACGGCTATTCTTGGCACTCTGAGCACCTAATTATCTATCCCCCTTCTTGAGATGTACTCACCCTAGGCACTCACCTGCTATAGCTGTGTTCCCTGTCTTCCTCTTAAATCTACGGCGTTACGTCCATCCCGAAGAAAACCTCTCCAGTTCCACCCACATATTTTGTCATGTGTACAAATTAGTATCGAAAAGGGACCTGATTACAAGCACCAACGGCCTGTGAGAAGCTCGGTTAAATATTCTTGGTGCCTACTCAAGATCAAGGACTACTCCCTCCTGGGAGTACTGAAGCACGTACTGGTGGTAGGAACAGTGAAGCTCCCAAAAATGTAGATATGGGAATAGAAACTCTACCTAAGAAGATCCCGAATGGACCCCCAATGGAAATAAGTGAAGGACCCCAATGGAAGTAAGTCAATCTGTCTGACTTTTTGGGTCATCCTAGGTTCTCTACACATATGCTGCTAAATATGATAATCTGTGTAACTGTATTTGTGTATACCTGAATAAACTTACTTACTTACCCGAACTGAGAATAAATGATATGATGCTCTGAGGACGACACTATTGAAGTTCACCTCTTCCTCTCTGGAGTTGTGATGGCCTCCAGACAGAAAGCAGCAGTAATGTCGTCATACAAATGGTTTAAGAGGTGAAGCAGCAGCCTCCTGCTGCTTCGCCTCACCTGACTACAGTATATAAGCCACCTATACGGACATGTGCTGTACTTTCTACAAGATTGATGGACTGAACACATTGACTCCAGGCCGAGGGACTGATTACCTCAAACTTCTCCTCTCCTTACACCTTTCTACTTTGTATTGGACTGATGAAGCCACTGTGTGGCGAAACGTTTCCTCAATAAAGATACCCAAGTGTTGCATATGTGTCTAATTTATAACTTATTCCTGTGGAACGTGCCACTTGTTACAGATCCCTACTCAGACTTCACCCCATTGATACACACTTTCTACTTCCTGTTGGTGAGCCATGACTCGATCCATGACAGCACTTTTTCCCCAATGCCATGAGCTGCCACTTTTTTCATAGTCTTTGGTGCGGTACTTTATCAAAAGCCTTATTAAAATCCGAATAAAAAATATCGAATTCTTTACCGTGATCATCAGCCTCAAAAACTTTACTGAAAAAAGTTAGTTATCTCGTGAATCCATGCTGAGTAACATTAATTAAATTATGCTTATCAAGATGGCTTCTTATAATATCAGCTATTATTGACTGTAGTAATTTGCCGACAGTTGAGGTTAGGCTTATTGGGCAATAATTTGACAGTAACGACTTGTCCTCTGATTTAAAAATAGGAATTACATTGACCATCTTCCACATATCAGACACTACACCTCTTTGAAAAGATATATTAAAAATGTTAGTTAATGATTCACAAAGTTCCATTTTGTACTCCTTAAGAACCCTTGAAAAAAGTTCACCAGGGCCAGGGGATTTATTTTGTTTCAGCCGGTCTGCTTGTTTGATTACCATATCCCTGGTGACTGTGATATTACATATTTTATCTTCTTCAGGCCCACTATAAAAATTAATTATTGGGATATTGTTAGGGTCTTCCAATTTAAAACCCTGAATATGACATTCAGAAGACATGAACCGATTTTTCCTATTAAACCACACCTCAGTTATGACAAATACATCAATGTTACCCGCACCTGCAACTAATTTTAACTCATCCATCTTATTTCTAGCTTTACGACTATTAGTATAATATAAATTTAGAAACCCCTCCCTTCTCTTGTTCATCTATGTTTCTTCACTTCCCTAAAACTAAAACTATCGCTACACTGAGAATTCATTGCTTTCCCACAAAAACCTATACCACTAACTATTTCTAGTATAAAGTCCTTACAGCCCCCTCCACTGCATTGGCCAGGATCCGTACCTCAAACCTAGATAAGTGAACCACATTCCTGGCATACATGTCATTTCTGCCGTAGAAGACGTCTCATTTGTCTATGAATGTTACTGCATTTTCCTAAGTTTGTCCAGCCAGCAATTGACACCAATTGCCCTGGACAACCATTCATTTCCAACTCCTCTCAGCAAAATGCCGCAAATCACAAGACTCCTGCATTTCTTCATAATTATCTCTATTGCCGTCCTATACCTGATAATCAGGTCCTCACTACTATGTCTGCCAACATCATTGCCTCCAGCACTGAGGCAGATAATAGGATTGCTCCGATTACCTCTCATGACGTCGTCTAAACATTTAACAATATCCTCTAACCCAGCCCCAGGAAAACATACCCTCTACCTCCTCTTCCTATCTCTTAGACAAAAAGCCCTATCCATAAACCTATCCTGACTGTTGCCAACTAAAATAATGTTCTTACCTTGTCGTGACGTTCTCGATGGTCTTCGTTGGGATGGCTTTAATTGGAATGGTCTTTGCTGGGGTTTCCAGGGTCGTCAACTCACCTTCATCTGTTAATGCTTCCTTGGTGCTCGTGGTGACATTCCCAGTAGACAACCCATATTCATCAGGTAGCGCAGAAAATGGGTTCGAAGTTTCCACAGTATTCTTCTGGTTCTTCGTCGCTTCTGCCACTCCATCCTTCTTGAGCCTCAGCTTTGTTCCATGCTGCCCGGTTACTGTCCAGGTTCCTCTCCTGCCCTGAGGACTCACAACAGAAGGATTATTATGAATCCTCTTGTTTTCCTCTATCAGTCGGCTTATCTCGAGCTTATCCACTCTCAGCTCCTCCTTAAGCTGCTGGTAAAGTTGCTCAATACAGGACATCTTGGTTCAGATTCACAAAGAGTACACTAGACACGTCTTCACAGAGCAAGGTACATGTCACCACTATGCATTTATATCCATTCTATACACACACAACCCGCACATATAAAAAAGAGAGGAGCTAACGACGACGTTTCGGTCGTCGTAAGCTCCTCTCTTTTTTATATGTGCGGGTTGTGTGTGTATTGTTCCAGTCACGGTATTGTGCCTTTTTTTGTTATCCATTCTATAGTATAGCGACTAAAACTGAGCTGCAAAATTTAAGTGAGGCCTTACTAGTAATGTGAAGAGGTGTAAAATAACTTTTGGACTCCTGTTACATATACTTCTTGAGGAATTAGACGCATGTGCAACATCTAGGTATCTCTATTTGTAGACGTTTCGCCAACCAGTGGCTTTATCAATACAATACAAGGACACAATGTGAAGAAATATATACAAAAGTTGAAGTATTGAGTCCCTCAGCCTTGGTGTAGAGCGCCGTAGTCATGGAGCTTGGCGCTTATATACCAGCGAGCGGTGAAGGACGTGTAGCAGATGAAGGCATTGACACGGGCAGAGGGGAATCCCCAATGCAAGTAGGTTATATCCAAGGAATGGGCCAGTAGAAAGCAGAGGTTGTGTACATGTCCCCTGTACCAAGATTCCATCAACTCCAAGGCTGAGAGACTGATTACCTTATCTTTTGTATATATTTCTTCATATTATGTCCTTGTATTGATAAAGTCACTGGATGGCAAAGCGTCTACAACTGATACCTAAATGTTGCATATCTATCTAATTAATCTTCTTGTCTATATTGTATATAACACTGGTCTGCATGATTATTGTTATTGACTATGGTATCTTTTTCGGTATATATATGGAAAATAGTGATTCATTGTGTTGTTTATTCATCTCTGTCACATCAGGAAACGTTACTTTTCATTTTTCTTATAACATATGCAAATGAGAAAGTGGTATATTAACAATTGAAATGCTTACCTTATATTGACTTAAATGTTAAATCTAATTATATTTTTCTTCATTTTCAGATTATTAATATGTTTAGAAGCTGCATAAATTCGCCAGACATATTTTGCTATGTCTGCGGGTAATTCACCTTCAGATTCCCGGAGCAACATTACTCCTTTATTGAAGCGCTGCTACTTTGCTTATTTTGGCTGCAAACTTGGAGACCAGGACAAACCAGTTGCACCACACAAAGCTTGCAAAGTTGCATCAGTAAGCTCCATATGTGGTCAGTTGGAAAACTTAAATGTATGCCCTTTGGAGTACCAATGGTATGGCGGGAGCAGATGAACCACCATGATGACTGCTACTTTTGTATGACTAAAGTAGCTGGATTTAACAAGAAAACTAATAATCGCATAATATACCCGAATATTCCTTCAGCAATAAGGCTGTTCCACACTCTGAAGATATTCCTGTACCTGTGCCACCTGAGACCTTAACCTTCCAAAAGAAAGTGCACAGTTACTTGGCTCTTGACTGAAGGAAAGCGTGAAAACTGAGCCACTAGTTGACCCAAAGAAAATTCTGCTGCCCCCACTCCAAATCAAATTAAGGCTTATGAAAAAATTTGTGAAGGCCTTGAACAAGAATGGAACTGCCTTCAAGTACCTGGAGTCAAAGTTTCCTCGTATAAGTGAAGGCAAGCTAAAGACAGGAATCTTTGTTGGCTCTCAGATTCGGGAATTGATGAAGGACAAGCATTTTGATGAAGCATTAGCAGGTGTCCAGGTGAATACCTGGTTTTCTTTAAATCAGATTGTCCACAACTTCCTGGGAAACAGGCGCTCCCCCGAATATGAAAAAAATGATCCAAGACCTGATTTCAAGTTTCTAACAACTTGGGTCTAGAATGAGTGTGAAGATGTACTTTTTGCACTCACATCTTGACTATTTTCCCAACAATTGTGTGGACTACAGTGAGGAACAAGGAGAGTGGTGGTTCCATCAGGATATTTGCACCATGGAAGCTCGATACCAAGGCAAATGGAATGTCAGCATGATGGCGGATTACTGCTGGTCATTGAAACGTAATGGTCTCGATGCACAGCACAAGCGAAAATCAAAGCGGTCCTATTTCCTTTGATTCAGTATGCAGGCTAACCATTAGGAGCATATTTTTTTTAATAAAATAATTTGATTTGATTCTTGTTGATTTGGAATTCATATGTTCTTAAAACTAACAATGTGGTTTTCCATGATTACTTGCCTAATTATAATAAAGTAGCAATTTATTAAAATACACATTTTTTATCATTAATTTGTATTTTATTCAAAATCCTTACGTGATAGAGCAAAATTGTTTAGATATTTACAATCAACAGCCCAAGAGTATGTAAGATCGCAACCATGAATAAAAATAGAAATTAAAAACATTCCAAATGCAGACCAGTGTAATTTATGTACCTACATTTATTGATATAAATCTAAGAGTCTTATTGCGTACATTTAGGCTTTGTTGTCTTGGCTTCAGATTTCTGCTTACCATGACTACTAAGTTGTTGTTTTTTTCACATTTTGTATGCTTAAGCTCTACATCTCCTAGTTAATAACTGGGGGTTATTTTTATTTCCGTGGACTAGGACTTTACACTCGTTCACACTGAACTGAATTTGCCACTTTTCAGATCATGACATTTATTTGTTTAAATCCTCCTGAAGTTCATTGTTGTCCTTCTCATAATTAATTATTCGGCCTATTTTTGTGTCATCAGCGAATTTACTTATGTCACTCGTTATTCCTTCAGTAAAGTCATTAACGTAAATTATGAGCAACATTGGGCCCAAAACTGATTCTTTTGGTGCTCCATGTGTGTTCGGTCCCCCTTCACACCTGACCCCATTAATGCAAACTCTTTGCTTCCTTCCTATTGCTCAGTCATGTCTCGATTCTTGTTAGAACTTTACCTCCTATACCATGAGCTGTCACTTTTCTTAATTAATAGTCTTTTGTGAGATACTCTATCGAAATCTTTACTGAAATCCAAATAAACATCATATTCTTTATCATTGTCTACTGCCTCAAATGCGTTATTTAAAGATGCCAGTAAATCTGTCAGACAGGAACGACTTCTTGTGAATCATGCTGAGACTCATTAATCAAATTATACTCATTAAGGTGGCTTCTTATAATATCGGCAATAATTGATTCTATTAATTTGCCTGCTATTGTCGTCGGCTTAATTGGACGGTAATTTGATGGAAATGACTTTATCCCCTGATTTAAATATAAGAACTACATTAGCTATTGTGTACGTCTCCAGCATAACACCAGTTTGGATGGATGCATTAAACACGCTCTCATTTGCACTCTTTAAGTACTCTTGAAAATAATCGTTGCCCCGGAGACTTATTTCGCTTAGTTTATTTACTTGTTTGATAACCATTTCCTTCGTGATAGTAATATTACTTAACTTGTTTTCTTCGGGACCTGAATAATTATTGTTGTGATATCATTTATGTCTTCTTGTTTAAAGACTGACAAGAAATAACCATTAAAAGAGAACATTTCCCGGTTCTCAGTGGTCCTATTTTTTCCTGATCTTTGTTCTATACACTTGAAAGATCCATTTAGGAATTTTCTTTGATTCTCCAGCTACTTTAATTTCATAGTATCGTTTGACCTTCCTAATCCCCCCTCCCTTTTGTTTACCTCTTAAAATTAACGTACTGTTCAGTGAGGTTAATCTCTCTTTTGATGCGCCTATATATTCCTCTGTTCTCTCCCAATAGATACTACAGTCTAACATTCACCCATTTGGAATAATTACAATATACTTAAAACTGACACACACACACACACACACACACACACACACACACACACACACACACACACACACACACACCTCCCACTGACCTCTCCTCCAAGCGAAAATAGATATGCATATATGAAAAGTCTTTTACAAAACACAGAAGAATTTACAGTACTGAAGACTATTTCAAACTACAATATATTTATTTTGTCAGCAGTGACTGTACAGTGGTGTCGTGTGGTCAGCCTGGCGCTGAAAATGATGATGATGGTGATAATGATGATGATAATATTAATAGTCATGCTTATGCTGCAGCTGCAGTTGCATCTGCTGCCCCTGCAGTTGGTACTCTTTCTGGTATTGATGATAATGATGATCAAGCTGCTGGTGAGAATTTTCATGGCCGTTGTGGCTGTGGTACTTTTCTTGCTGGTACTGGTGACGTTGTTGCTGCTGGTGATAGTGCTGGTTGGTGGTGGTGGTGCTGACTGGTGGTGCTGACTGGTGGTGGTGACTGGTGGTGGTGCTGTTGGTGATCACGTCTCTGACTTACACTGGTGCTCGTGTGGATATTTGTGGTGAGGGTAATTCTTCCCACCAGGATGGGTCACGCTCTCTTTCTGTGGCAAGACAACAGAGCTTCGGTTAGAACAGCTAAACAGGGCTTCCCAAAATGCGGTGGGCTCAGAGAGTCTGGCTTGCATATGGGATAATGAGGCAACTACGGGACACAACTAGAGAATACTGAGTTAGCTAGGAGATACTGAGTTAGCTAATTATTAATGAACATGAGAGATATATGAAACTAAGTTAATCATATTTGATGGAAATCACTGATATGTAAATACCTGCTGCACCTCTTCTCTAATTCCAGTATACGAGTCTTCATCCTTATGACTCTTGTTTTAGATAGATTATGGATAAAGAGTCGAACACCTATCAAAACTAAAGGAATAAACATGTCAGGTCTAAGGGACCTGATTAAGCTTTTTCTATCAAAGCTAAGAGACTGGCTATGGTGTTAAACACCTATTAAAACTAAGCGACTGATCCCCTTCTATCAGGGCTAACTGACTGAACACACCTTTCATCGAGGCTAAAAGACTGAAGAGTTTTAATCAAGGCTAATGGACTGAACACCTTAAAATTCTCTCTCTACTTCCTCCATTCTCCAGTATAGTAATTACTTATGCATCAGCTTAAAAACAAGCCTGCTGCACAGGCGATAAGTGTCGTCACTGAAGAGACCTACAGTAGGTACTGCACATGTGCCTCATTAATCAAAGTGTCGGTACGTTATTGTTTACCATTAATTTAATTAATAAAATTTGTTTACAATACGCATGAAGAAGCAACACTGAAGATTCCTAGTAATGGAAAGAGAAAGTTAAAAATGGAGAGGCTTTAGGAAATAGGTGAGGTTTAAATATAGAATATATCACAGTAAATAATGAAAGAAAACGAAGATCATTGTTTATTAAGAGGTCAAAAAAAAAAAAAAGACCAGACATAATAAATTCGGAAAATTATGAATAGGCAACATAAAATATGTAACAGAAGAAAAGACAGGAGAGATATTTGACAATGGACAGAATAAGAAAAAAAACGTGATATATATGTAAGAATGAGAACTAAAAATAATGAAGCAGAAAATGCGTAGGCAAACAAACAATTTCACAAATCTAAAGATTTTATCAGTAAAATAATAAATGTTCTAAACAAAAACAAAAAAAAGTGTATTAATTTTTTTGCATACGGTGAAAAAAATATTACTGAGGGTAAGACACACGTTGCAGACCCGGCATTTATTCGCACACGTTCAGTTCTGTGTAAAGCTAAACGTTTCTCCTGAAAAGAGCAAAACGATGTCCCAATACATCGAACACGTCTCTCTTCTTCACTACTGTCGACAGTGGCCCACTGTGATTTCAATACAATTTCGATACGATAGATAAAGGAAGAACAGTGTGGAAAAAGTTTGTAAGCCAGAATGTGTATAGCAAACATAAATTCCCAATTTAGCTATTAACATATTTATTATATATTTATAACAATTTCGTTAAGTATAATAGTTCAGGATGTGTGAACTTGTACACTCCACACACTAGTATAGGCAAAGTTATTGAGTGATCATTCTATATTTCACAGGATGCTTATAATGTAACACTAGTTCATATTAACGTCTATAAATAATATGTTAATTGTGTCTCAAACGGAATGGAATGGAGAGGAAGCAACGGATGGAGGTGTAACAGATGTAACAGGACTCGCTCACTACCACCTTCGACGGAGTTCTCGAGAAAAAATATATCTTGAGTCGTATATTAATACCGTGAAGCCTCTTCAAGGTGTCACTTGGTTCTTAATCTGAGGAACTGGACCTCTTGTCTCCATCCTGAGATCGAATTTGCATAAACCCATCCCCCTTCCCGCCTTTCTACATTCGGTCTCCTTATTTGAGGATTTTTTCCCTCTGTGAATTTCAGCTTCAAGGCAGAGAAAAAAAGGGATCGTATACATTACAGTCGTGAGCCTCGGTGTAGTTTGCCGTAGAAATTGCATTATCTGGGGAAGTACTGAGCTGCCCTCAGGGGCCCCGGTGGGCAGCCTTGCGTGTCCTTGAATAATGAAAGTATTCCTGGTGGCTGCTTTTCAACTCAGGGAGGTGACAGCCAAAGGGGTACAAATCCCGGTATTTTGTAGTGGCTGTGCCTTGCTTGGATGAGTATGGCGGAGCCATCCTGGTGTACCGGGGATCTTGCATCACGCTATCTGCTGCTTCCTTCACTTCAGACATTTTTGAGGTCATTATATCTTTTAGTGAGATAAAACCTACGATGGGCGTGGACCCGCTGGCCCCACCTTACTTTCTCATTCTCACCCTCTACAGCCCTCTGCTTCTGCCTACATATTTCTTCTATAATTACCCACAAATCACTTATTTCTAATTTACCTCTACAGTCATACATTGACTTTGCTAGTCACCCTGGCCCACCTCCACATCCTGTTGTTGTTGTTGTATGTTCGCCGGTACATCCGGCCCGGGTCTTCTCCAAATGGTGACCCGGCATTGGCCCCCTGGGTAGAGGGTGTCATCTTATTCTTTCTTTCTTGCTGTGGCTCCCCATGATGGGGAGTGTCTTCTGACGTCGCATCTTCATCAGCAGATCTTGGTACTTCAGGCTGTGGTTCTACCTACATAGGAAGAAGAAGGATGGGGGATAAGAAAGAAAAAAGTGAGAGAAAGAATAGCTGTAGTGGGTAGTCTTGGTCGTCGTCGGGGTTCTCCGGCGTCGTCATCGAGGGGGCGGGTGGGTGGCTAGGACTGGGAGCAGTGTCTCCAAATCATGGGTGGCCAGGTAAACCAGCCGGGCTGCTTTGTCCTCGCGGGTCAGATCCCCAGGTGCCATCGGGAAGTGCCTGCGGCGAATGGACGTCGTCGAAGGACAGTCAATCATGTAGTGAACTAGAGGCTTTGGGACCATCCGGTCGCAGTGGCGGCAAAGCTCCTCACTAACGCGTTCGATAAGGCGCTTTGCAGTAGGGTAGCCGAGGCGCAGGCGGTGGACGCTGACTTGCAGCTCCCTGTTCAGTTTCCTCATGTTTGGTGGGGCTCCTACGTGTCGCTCTGTCATACCAGTGCCGGCTCCGAGATGCTCCCGGTGCTGGTAGTGGGCGTCTGGCTGCCGAAGCTGCCCCCAGGTGCACCTGCCTGCGGCTAATGGCAATTGTAGTCGCAGGTTGGGCCGCAAGTGTGGCAGACTTAGCCGCCCCATCCGCCGCATCATTCCCAGCAAGGTTGATGTGGCTTGGTATCCAATTGATTGTTGCTTGCCGGCCCTGCTCGTCAAGTGAATGTAGGTCTCTTCTGATGGCGGTGAGGAGCCGGATGTTATCCTTGGGCTCCCTATGCATGATGGCCTGTATCGCCGCCCTGGAGTCGACGTGGATGACTGAAGGTTGGTGGTGTTCCAGGAGCGCATGTTGGATGGCCCTCTGGATGGCGTGGAGTTCTGCCTGTAGGATGCTGCAGTGGTCTGGGAGGCGCCAGCCGACCGTTAGGGAGGAGTGATATATCCCGGAACCCGTGCGGCCGGCCTCGGGGTCTCTTGATCCATCAGTGTAGTACACTGCACACCCGGGATGCTCCGCTGCAGCAATGCTTGCAGCTGCCCACCGCTGCAGCACGTGCTGTGGACAGTGACGCTTGCTGGCTGGGAGGGTTGCAAGGTGGATTACGACAGGTTCTGGTGCCCATGGCGGTGGCACGGTGTACCCATCGACTGGCCGGTCGCATCCCTTGTCCTCGAGGAGCGGCATGGGCAGGAGCTCCTGTGTCACTTCCGCAGCCGACCACAACCATAGTCGGACACGGCCTCCTGCGAAGTCGCCTCGCTGACGGTCAAGGAGGTCTCTCAGCAGGCGCTCACCGCCCGGTAGCTGGACAAATTTGGCCAACCTCCTTGCAGCAACAAGGGCGATCCTGTCACTTAGGGGCTGAAGTTGGGCCTCTCTGTTCAGAGTCAGTGTGTTCGTCCAGCCCGGAGCCCCCAGCATGACCCGAGCCGCAGCATTTTGTACAACGCTGAGGCGCTTGAGGCATGAGGGATGAGCATGGGCCAGGGTGATTGCACCATAGTCGACTAGCGAGCGCACCGCCTGCACGTAGAACATCCGGAGAATATCGTGGCTGGCACCAGTCCTAGGATTGGCCATGGCACGCATGGCCGTGACACGTTGCATGGCACGCTCCCTGACATGCTCTGCATGCTTGCGGAAGGAGAGTCGGCTGTCAATCCATATACCAAGATATTGGTAACTGCTGACCCAGTCCAGGTTGATGTCTGAGATCTTCAGCCTGGTATCAGGCACCTTGGCACGAAAGATCATGGCCTTGGACTTTTCCGCCGAGATCTTGAGGCCAAGGCGACGGCAGGTGGTAACCTCCACATCCTGATTTCTTAATGTCTTTTTCTTAGTGTTCACTAATAATGGCTTTATTACAGGGGAGCAACATTTGGAACTCGGGAAGAGTTTCAAATGTCCTTTGCCCACTTTTTTCTTGTATCTGTTTAAAGAAATATAAATTACATTCCACTGCTGGAATCCCTAACTCGAAGAATGGGGTAAGTACTGTGATAGGTAGACAATGGCAAAGGTCGACAAATGGGAATAAAGACACTGGTAGCAGAGGATTATCGTCGGTTTTATCTCACTTTATCTCTCTGCTCTCACATTATATACAAAGGAACCTCTGCTACCAGTGTCAGTGTCTTTAAACACTGTGTGAGCAGAGATAATCCTAGGAGAAACTTTTATGAAGTGTTTCACCCAGTGGAACTATTAAACCTCTGCAATAAATTCGCGTTTAGCCACCAGATTACAGAATCGACCAGACTAGGAAATTCTTAGGACTTTATTTTAACAAATAATGAGGACCTGGTCAGGGATGTAGTGTTGTCGAAGACACCGGTATGGAACAGGGAACCACAATCATATGACAGAATTCCTTAAATTTAACATCAACAATAAGAACATAAATTGGGACCAAATCAATCGTGATCTCACTAAAGTATGGTGGGAAGACTTGAATAATGTAGATATAAACTAGTATCTTGGGGGAGATGAGCTCTCTGATATTTGAAATAAGCTTCAGAAGCAAATTAGAGGCCTCTTTAAGGGATGGGGGATTCCTTGACCTGGTAAAGAGGCTCTTGATTTAAGGAACTGGGCCTTTTTTGTCTAATTACTCGGACCAAACCTGATTGCCCCCACTCCCTTTGTAGAGAGATTACGCCTTTGGGGAGTTTCCCTTGGAAATTATAGCTCCTAGGTTGAAGAGATCGGAATGTAGATAAATGGTTCAGAGAACCGACAAATTGATAAATGAGACACATATGCAACACTTGGGTATCTTTACTGAGGAAACGTTTCGCCACACAGTGGCTTCATCAGTCCATACAAAGGAGAATGGTGAAGAAGAGGAGGAGTTTGAGGTAATCAGTCCCTCAGCCTTGAGTCGATGTAATCAGTCCATCAATCTTGAAAAGAATACAGCATTTGTGCGAAGAAGTGACTTATATACTGTAGACAAATCCAAATGTGGAAGTAGGTTATGCCCAAGTGTTGCACATGTGTTTAATTTATCAAGAAAGAGATCGTTGTCCGTTCTCTTTCGTTAAGGCCTCTGTGGTGGTGGTGTTTGCTTTGAACCTGGATCATCTAGGAATGTGCTGATCTGCCCTCCGGAGTTCCAGAGGGCAGCTTTGAATGTCCTCAAGCTGCCAGTCAGTTCCGCAAGTTGGTGGCTGAAGGGAATATGCCTTGTAGCAGGCTTTCGACCGACTTTTCTTTTGTCTACTGAAGTTGCTCAGTTAATGTGAGGTTATCCTGGATTGCTGGTTTATTGGCATGAAGGGAACTGTAGGGCACGAGTTCCATGCAGTATCAACACTAGCAGCCACGTCGAGGTTGTGTCCTCTTGGACGCGAGGGGGGACAGGGAAGATATACGGCCATTTTTGCTGTTTCTCATTGAAGTTATCCCTCTTCATTTCACTTACCTTCCCCGTTTTTGTTTTTAAATCTTATCACGGACACTCATGTCCATGATCTGCCTTCTCCTGGGCCCTACCTTCCTCAGCGGCAACCTTAAATGACCCCAGCACATCCACAGACCTTTCTACGGACCTTTCCAAAAACCTGGTACCGCCTTCGGGTAACACCTTATTGCCTGACTGAACCTTTTGAAATTTCTGACCTTCGCTCGACCCTGACCGTGATTCCGGCTTCTCCCCCTACAGTGTGTCGATTTTCGGATCATTTGCACATCAAGGGACGAATCGACTCCTGACCCCCTCCAAGCGACCTCGACCTGTTACCTGTCACTGTTACTCCTCGTTCTTCTCAAAAACAATCTGCTTGAAAATCTCTTCCCCCTACAACCTGTTTTTCCCAGGAAGCTCATGAACAAAATTCTTTACTTTTCAACCAACGACACCTACAGACAAACTTTCCGACAATAGCTTCAGCAAAACACTTGCAACATGTTCTGTACAGAACACTGAACAAGCTTGTAATAGTTCCCTTCTTAGCTCCACTGACAACGCCTGTCATAATACGTAAACATTCTTACCTCAGTTCTAGTTGAGGAACCATTCTTACCTCAGTTCTAGTTGAGGAACCATTCTTACCTCAGTTCTAGTTGAGGAACCATTCTTACCTCAGTTCTAGTTGAGGAACCATTCTTACCTCAATTCTAGTTGAGGAACCATTCTTACCTCAATTCTAGTTGAGGAACCATTCTTACCTCAATTCTATTTGAGGAACCATTCTTACCTCAGTTCTAGTTAAGGAACCATTCTTACTCCACACAATATAGCCCAACAAGCCTTTACAAAATGTGAGGCAGACATTAGGGAGCAATTCAAGCTCCAGAACGTACCTATTCTTCAAGTAGCCACTTATGTCCTTCCTGCCCACGTTGAAAATGCTATCCTTGTAATATAGATAAATTAACATTTGGCTGCCGAAAGCTTCCAACCTTGGTATATATAACGGGACACCGTTGACAGGTACGGGAATTAATCCCCACACCACAACGCAGAAATTGCTGGTGCTTCGGCCACCCAGCCAAATATTGCAGATCAATGGCAGAATGCCCACTCTGTGTTGCAGCTAACCATAACAATCCATCCTGTAGCCGACCTCCCACTTGCCTTAACTATGGAGAGGCTTACCCTACATAACCTCACTGTTGCGCGGTTTTCTTAAGAGAAAGGGAGATCCGTTGTCTTAAGGAGAAACAGGATTTCTCTTATACCATGGCAGTCTCTTCGTCTCCTAGTGAGATTCCCACAGCTTTCCTTATTAACCAGAGTTGCTTGACGCTCTCTAACTTCATCAATCATCTCTGTGTCCACCTGTTATTCAGTCCTTGCCTCTGATGTTCCTACTTCATAGTTTATTACTGTCTTTTGTTGTTTCCTCACTCGCATGTTTCTGCCCTCACTAAATCTTCATTTCTTACTCTTACATCGCATAAGTCCAAAACATTTCCGAAGTACAAAATTCCTTCAGCCACTATACCGCATAGCGCTCTCCCATACTTTACTTTTCCTACCTCTGAGTCTAGCTCCTTTATATTACTTCAGTTACAGTTGTGGAAATTTATCCACCGCCCCTTAATCGCTTCCTCTCCTGTCCCCACTCAAGTTTCTTCCTACCAGGATATCTCTAACCTCTCTTCGTCTTCGCCTCCTTTGGCAACTACCGATGTCTCTCCACTGTTTACTCTTGCACCATACTTCCTGCAGCTTCCTTGTCAGCTGCAATAATTGAATCAACCTCAGCGTTTATTGAAGAAACAAAACGGATCATGGACACTGATACACCTTCCCAAACTTCACATTCTCACTTTCTACAATATTTTGCAATTAATACTATAAAATGTCTTTCTCAGAGTTTCCATAAATAGTTTCTACCTAGATTCAAGAAATCGTAATGACATGATTGCAAACAAACCATACCACGGGTTGGGATAGAACCCGCGATCAGAGAGTCATAAAACTCCAGACCTAGCGCGTCGGTCTGGAATTTTATGACTCTCTGATCGCGGGTTCTATCCCCACCCGTGGTATGGTCAGTTTCTAGCTAATTTACCACTACCCCCACACATCGACTTTACAGACTTTCCTGGTCCATAGATAACTCTTACATCCTGTTACTGGTATCCTTCTACTCTCAACTTCTGGCTTTCTTATGGTGGAATATTAGAGGACTCAGGGGTAATAGAGAGGAACTTCAGATGTTGATGTTTCACTTCTGTGTTTACAAAAACTAAAATTGCGCTCACTGTTGACCTCCCAATCTCAGGTTATACTTTACCACATTCTTTTACCAATGAGACTTTTAATAAAAGTGCGCTTCTTGTGCGCGCTGATGTACCTTATTCTCAGTTCTATGTTTGTGCTTCTTTACATTATACTGCGGCTCGCCTCTACTTGAATAAGTGGTATACGGTCTGCTCTTTGTATCTTTCTCCTTGAAACTAGCTGCATGGGGGTGACAGCGTTACAATAGAATCAGAGAAGCAAAACGCACTAGTTGACGACATTGTTTCAACTGTCTCTTCCACTGCTTCTATGAGAGCAGTTTGGAAAAATTACGTAAGTTGAGTGGCAAGTACTCTTCTGACCCAGCTTCCTATCCTAGGGTTGCTGGTGTCAGCGTCGCAGACTCTACTGAGGTTGCCACAGAAATTAAACATCGTGTCTGTATATCTCGAGAGACTGATCTGTTACCCTCATTTTTTCCAAAACTGACAGAGTTAACACCTTTAGAATTTATCTCTAGCATAGAGGGATCTTATAATGTGCCTTTCATGGTTCGCGAACTTGTGTCAACACTTTCCATTTGCCGACCGTCTGCAGCTGGGTCTGATGAAGCTCATATTTGTATAATTCAACATTAATGTCCTACGGAGCTCGGCATCCACTTACTTCTCTTTGTCTTGTTGGGTCTCAAGGGGTTCATCCTGTCCAATGGAAAACCGTCATTATTCTACTCTCTCATTAAGCCGGTCACTTCGAGCTATGATGCCTCTCACTATAGACTTATTGCTCTTACTAGTGTTATTTGCAAGTTGTTGGAACGTCTTGTTAGGTGTGTTATTTGGAGATGCATAATTGTCTCTCTCCTCATCAGTTTGACTTTCGTAGGGGTCCTATCCACTACTTATGTTAGTAATGCCTTTGCTAGTAAATACCTGGTTACTGCAGTCTTTTTTAATTTCGAAAAAAAAACATATAACACTACCTGGCATTATAACACCTTGACTCAAGCTCATTCCTTAGGCCTACGACGCAATATACCGCTTTATCTCTTATCAGAGAGACACTTTTGTATCCGGGTTAACAATAAGTTTTCTCCAGACTTTGTCCAGGCCAAAGGTGTCTCTCAGGGTTGTGTTCTTGGCACCGCCTCTATTTGGTTACCCTTTTATGTCGATGATTTTGCAATAGCTTGGGCAGGTGATGACTATCACTAGTAGCAGCCTCTCTCCAGGATGCTGTCGGCATGTTTCCCATTGGGCCACCTCTCATAGGTTTAAATTCTCTACTACTAGAACACATTAGATTACTTTAACAAGACGCCCTGTAGTCCGTAATACCAAGTTATACTTGTGTGGTTCCTGTATCCTTGAACGAGATATTTAAATTTATCAGCTTTCTGTTTGATCGTCAGTTGTCCTAAAAACCTCACATAACCTTCGTGAAAGCAGCTTGTCATAGCCGGCTGAACCTCCTTAAAACCTTTGCCCATCTTTCTTTGGGAGCTGATAGATAAACTCTTTTTCGTCTTCATTTCAGTCAAATCTTTTCTAAACTGGACTATGACGACTGACTATTCTGCAGTCTCTCCCACGGCTCTCTCTAAACTTGATTCCATTAATCATCAGAGGTTGCATTTGTGTCTAGGTACTTTTCGTTCCTCACCAGTTGAGAGGCTAAATGAAGAGGTGGATGTACCATCTTCGCACGATCAGCGTGATGCCCATTGTCTCCGTTCTCATAATCTTTCTACATATAGGATGGTAACATATGTTAGAATAACATCTTTGTTTGATCCCCGCCCTCTTTACTACGCCCTTTTTCTCTTCGTATTCACTCTATCTTACCTCCTCTTAATTTGCCTTCTCTATATATCCATCCAGCATCTAACATTTTTCTTTTCCCTTGGGAATTTCCGTCAATTCATGTCTGTTCTTTCCTACGATCATGTGTGGAAACTCAATTACCTACTATAGCTTCACGCTCACTTTTTCTTGACCACTACCGATCTCATGCATGTGCCACTGTGGTCTGCACTGATAGTTCTAAGTCCTCTGAAGGTGCCGGGTTTACAGCAGTATTTTTTCCTGACTGAATTATACGAGGTCACTTATTTGACTCGGCTACCATTTTCACAGCTGAATTTTATGTAGTTCTCATGGCCGTTATAAGTTTTGCATCAATGTCTAGCTTAACGTATTAATAGTAGTTTCAGACTCTTATAGCACGTTACAAACTATCCAGAAATTTGATTCTCCTCATCCCATTGTTACCCGTATACAACTTTGGTTAATTTCGAAACGAAGCCTACACAGTAGGCTTCTTCAGTCGAGTACAGAAAAGTTGGTAGAAGCAGAAGAGATGTGAAGACGATGTAATCAGTCCATCACTCTTGAAAACGTAGTTTTGAGGTGGTTAGTCCCTCAGCCTGGAGAAGAGTATTTGTTCCATAGTCTGAAACAATGTGGATAACTTTGGTTAAGTCGCATTTCTAGTAAACAAAAGTATTTTTTTGCTGTTTCCCTGGATACGTTGACATGCGGGGCAACGAGCAAGTGGATTCCGCTGTGCGATCAAAAATTCATGACTTTCTCGTTTCATACAAGGGTCTTACTGTCTCAGACTATTTTGCAGTAATCTTTAGACAACTTCGCAACTGCTGGCAACAAAGGTGGTCTGAGATGGCATTTAGTCAAACCTTGTTTGTGTTTCTGGTCACCTTACCTTCGTTGTCGTGTATGGGAGACAACACTCTCCCACCTACCTATCGGGAACACACGTCTCACTCACGGGTATCTTATGAAAAAATTGGCCGGCACCTCTCTGTGAGGATTGCCATTTACCTTATCAGTTCACCATCCCTTAACAGACTATCCTGTCTTTAAGCTGGTGGGCAAAATTTATTTTCAATGTCGTCACGACCCTAACACATTCACTCTATCTGGCCTCCTCGCTGAAAGTCCCATCTTGGACATATACTCCATCTTTAACCTTTTATCAGCAACTAACTTATTACACCCACTTTTATTATATTTTTCCTTTAGCACTCTACACTACCCTTACTAACTCTGCCTCTGGCACACTCCTAACCCTCACTGGTCTTTGATTTTCACTTATTCCTTCTTTAGCACATCCCACCCGTCAGCACTGTATAACCCTTGCGGGTTTAGCACCTAGTTTTGATTATAATCTCTGTGACTAGTCATGTTGCAAACCTATGCACTTCTTTCAGTTTCTTGACATACTTGATCAGGTGTGGATTCCGTGTGTGTGTGTGTGTGTGTGTGTGTGTGTGTGTGTGTGTATGTGTGTGTGAGTGTGTGTGTGTGTGTGTTTGTGTGTGTGTGTGTGTACTCAACTAATTAACCTAACTGTGGTTGCAGCGGTCAAGTCATAGCTCCTGGCTCCACCTCTTCACCGGTCGCTACTAGGTCCACTATCTCCCTAATCCAAAAGCTTTATCATACCTCATCGTAAAGCTAAGTATGGATCCTGCCTCCACTACACCACTCTCCAGACTATTCCACTTCTTGACAACTCTGTGAGTGAAGAAATACTTTTTAACATCTCTGTGACTCATCTGAGTCTTCAACTTCCAATTGTCACACCCCTTGTTACTGTATCCCATCTCTGAAACATCCTATCCCTATCCATCGTGTCAATTTCTCTGAGTATTTTATATGTCGTTACCATATCCCCCATATTCCTCCTGTCCAGTAGTGTTGTCAGGTCGATTTTCATTAACCTTTCCTCGAAGGACATGCCCCTTTGCTCTGGGATAAGTCTTGTTGCAAACCTTTGCACTTTCTCAAATTTCTTGACGTGTTTGACCAGGTGTGGGTTCCAAACTGGTGCTGCATACTCCAGTATGGGCTTGATGTACACGGTGTACAGAGTCTTGAACGTTATTCTTAGGTTTCCTAGGCGCCCATATGCTGCAGCACTTATTTGGTTGATGTGCTCCTTAGAAGATATGCTCGGTATTATACTTACCCCAAGATCCTTTTCTTTGAGTGAGGTTTGCAGTCTTTGTCTCCCTAGCCTGTACTGTGTCTACAGTCTTCTTTTCCCTTCCCCAATCTTTATAGCTTTGCACTTTGCCAGTTGCTGGACCAGGCTTGCAGCCAGTCCAGATCCCTTTGTAGTCCTGCCTTATCCTCATCCGGTTGAATTCTCATTAGATTTACATTGTCTGCAAAGAGGGACACTTCTGAGTCTATCCATTCCATCATGTCATTCACATATACCAGAAACAGCAACGGTCCTAGGACTGACCCCTGTGGAACCCCATTAGTCACAGGCGCCCACTCTGATACCTCGTCACGTACCATGACTCACTGTTAACTTCCTGTCAGGTATTCTCCGATCCATTACAGTGCCTTTCCTGTTATACCTGCCTGATCCTCTAGCTTCTACACTAACCTCTTGTTTGAAACTGTGTCAAAAGCCTTCTTGCTGTCCAAAAAAATATTATTTACCCACCCCTCTATCTCTCTTGTCTTACTTCTATCACCTTGTCGTAAAACCCCAGCAGGTTTGTGACAGAATTTCCCTTCACTGAAATCGTACTGGTTGTTGTATATAAGCTCGTGCCTTTCTAGGTGCTCCACCAGTCTTCTCCTGATAATCTTCTCCATGACTTTGCATACTATGTATGTCAATGACACTGGTATGTAACTTATCGCTGCATGTCGGTCTCCTTTCTTACAAATTGGGACTACATTTGCTGTCTTCCACACCTCAAGTAGTCCTCTTGTTTCGATAGATTGTTGTTAGTGGCACACACAGTGCCTCTGCTCCCTCTCTGAGAACCCACGGAGAGATGTCTGGTCCCACCGCCTTTGAGGTATCTAGTTCACTTAGCAGCCTCTTCACCTCCTCCCTGGTTGTGTATTGTGTCCAGAACTTGTTGGTGTACCCCACCATTCTGGCTTCCTGGAATCCTTTCTGTCTCAACTGAAAATACTTTCTTAAGTCTGACGTTGAGTTCTTCAAATGCTTCTCGGTCGTTTCCTGTGATTTTCCCTCCTTCCTTCCTTAGCCTGATTACCTGGTCCTTGAGTGTTGTTTTCCTCCTGATGTGGCTGTACAGTAGCTTTGGTGGCTGTGCAGTAGCTTTGGTGGCTGTACAGTAGCTTTGGTGGCTGTACAGTAGCTTTGGTGGCTGTACAGTAGCTTTGGTGGCTGTACAGTAGCTTTGGTGGCTGTACAGTAGCTTTGGTGGCTGTACAGTAGCTTTGGTGGCTGTACAGTAGCTTTGGGTGAAACTTGGCTTTCAATGCTACATCATTTTCGTATTGCCGCTGGGCCTCCCTCCTTATCTGTGTATATTCATTTCTGGCTCTTCGACTATTCTCCTTGTTTTTCTGAGTCCTTTGTCTTCTAAACTTTTTCCATTCTCTAGCACACTTAGTTTTGGCCTCTCTGCACCTTTGGGTGAAACAAGGGCTCGTTCTGGTCTTCCTATTATTTCTGTTGCCCTTGGGAACGAACCTCGCCTCTGCGTCCTTGCATTTTGTTGTCCCGAATTCCATCATTTCATTTACTGATTTTCTCACCAGTTCTCTTTCCCTCTGAACCTCGTGCAGGAAATTCCTCATGACTGTGTAGTCCCCTCTTTTGTAGTTTGGCTTCTCTTTTCCTATGCTTCCCTCTCCACTTGTATATCTACTATGTATTTGAAGCCCAGAACCACGTGCTCACTAGCTCCAAGGGGCCTTTCATATGTGATGTACTCAATGTCTGAATTACTCAAGGAGGTTCATCTTCTCTCTCTCTGGTAGTGTCCCTAATGTGTTGATGCATGAAGCTTTCCAGTAAAACCTCCATCATCTTAGCCCTCCACGTTTCTGGTCCCCCATGTGGCTCCAGGATTTCCCAGTCAGTTTCCTTGTGGTTGAAATCACCCACAACTAGAAACTTTGCCCTGCCCACATGGGTTCATCTTGCTACCTCAGATAGTATATCAACCATTGCTCTGTTGCCCTCATCATATTCTTGTCTTGGCCTCCTGCTATTACGTGATGGGTTATACTTCACTACAATCACCACCTTGGGACCTCCAGTCTGAAGTGCTATTATGTAGTCCCTGGCTTCTCCTCTGTCCCTTCTCTCCAACTTCTCAAACCTCCACTGGCTTTTGGTGAGCAGTGCAACTCCTCCACCCCCTATTCCCTCTATTGTTCCCAAGGATTCGATATCTAGTCGGAAAGATGTCATCAATTATCATTCCAGTGAGCTTGGTTTCCGTGAGTGGTATGATGTCTGGTGATGCCTCTGTGATTCTTCCGTGCCACTCCTCACACTTATTCGTTATTCCATCTGCATTGGTGTACCATACCTTCAGCTTCCTTTTAAACACTGTATTTTGGGGGGGTTGTGGGGCTGGGGGAGTGGGAGACCTGGTAGAATGTTATAGGGGTCTACTGTGTTAGGTGGGGTTGGGTCTGTGAGTGTGGAGTGTGGTTTGTTTTGGGATAGTATGTTTGATTGCTGGGATCTGTAAGTGGTTCTGTGGGTGGTTGAACAATGCACATGCCGTTCCTCCCGACTATGGTTGTCCTCTCTTGACTCTAGCCTTGTCTCTCTTTCTTGCCCTTTTCATCTTCGTATCCTTTCTCTCAGTTTCCGTCGTTTTGTTATCGTTCTGTTGCCATCTAGGCTGATTTCTGCCCCTCGAGTATCCCCCAGTGTACTCGCCTATTTGTATTCACCTATTTGTGGTTGCAGGGGTCGATACTCTGCTTCTGGCCCCGCCTCTTCACTGATCGCTACTCGATCCTCTCTCTCCCTGCTCCACGAGCTTTATCATACCTCGTCTTAAAGCTATGTATGGTTCCTGCCTCCACTACCTCACTTTCCAGACTATTCCACTTCCTGACAACTATGTGACTGAAGAAATACTTCCTAACATCCCTTTGACTCATCTAAGTTTTCAACTTCCAATTGTGACCCCTTGTTTCTGTGTCCCATCTCTGGAACATCCTGTCTCTGTCTATGTCGTTATCATGTCTATCCTAACCTTCCTGTCCTCCAGTGTCGTCAGGCCTATTTCTCTTAACCTTTCTTCGTAGGACATTCCCCTTAGCTCTGGAACTAACCTTGTTGCAAACCTTTGCATTTTCTCTAATTTCTTGACGTGCTTGACCAGGTGTGGGTTCCAAACTGGTGCTGCATACTCCAGTATGGTCCTGACTTACACGGTGTACAGTGTCTTCAACGATTCCTTACTGAGGTATCGGAACGCTATTCTCAGGTTTGCCAGGCGCTGATATGCTGCAGCAGTTATCTGGTTGATGTGTGCTTCCAGAGATGGGCTCGGTATTATACTCACCCCAAGATCTTTCTCCTTGAGTTAGGTTTGCAGTCTTTGGCCACCTATCCTATAGTCTGTTTGCGGTCTTCTATGTGTGAGTGTGTGTGTACTCACCTAGTTGTACTCACCTATTTGTGGTTGCAGGGGTCGAGTCATAGCTCCTGGCCCCGCCTCTTCACTGGTAGCTACTGGGTCTCTCTCCCTTCGCCATGAACTTTATCACACCTCTTCTTAAAACTATGAAGGGATCCTGCCTCCCTACATCGCTTCCCAAGCTATTCCACTTCCTGACAACTCTGTGACTGAAGAAATACTTCCTAAAATCCCTGTGATTCATCTTAGTCTTCAACTTCCAGCTGTGTCCCCTTGTTGTTGTGTCCCATCTCTTGAACCTTATGTCTCTGTCCACTTTGTCAATTCCTCTCAGTATTTTATGTCGTTATCATGTCCCCCCTTTCTCTCTTGTCCTCCAGTGTCGTCAGTTCGATTTCCCTTAACCTCTCCTCGTATGTGTGTGTGTGTGTAAGTACTCCCTTATATGTGGTTGTGGGGGTCGGGTCACAGCTCCTGGCCCCTGCTCTTTACTAGTCGTTACTAGGTTCTCTCTCTCCCTGTCCCAAGTACCTTATTGTACCTCTTCATAAAGCTATGTATGGATCCTGCCTCTACTATTTCACTCTACAGATTGTTCCACTTCTTGATAGTAACTCTAAGGCTGGAGAAATACTTCCTAATATCCCTATAACTCATCTGAGTTTTCAGTTTATATATTATTGTCTCTGCTTCCCATCTCTGAAACATTCTGGCCATGGTCACCTTGTCAATTCTTCTCAGTATTTTATACGTGGTTATCATGCCTCTTTTCCCTCATAATTCTTCTGTCCTTCAGTGTCATCATTTTAAGTTCCCTCAGCTCCGAAACTAGTCTTGTTGCAAACTTTGCACTTTCTCCAATTTCTTGACGTGCTTGACCAAGTGTGGGATTGACGTACACGAGGTACAGTGTCGTGAATGACTCCACACTTAGGTATCGAAACGCTATTCCTAGAGAGAGAGAGAGAGAGAGAGAGAGAGAGAGAGAGAGAGAGAGAGAGAGAGAGAGAGTGAGAGAGAAAGAGCTGAAGGTCGGAGCACGTACAGGACGTCAAGAAAAATTAAGACGAGGTTTTCAAACTGTTAGTTCGTTCTTGTAGAGTTAAAACCTCGTTTATACATTTTTTCGCTCTCTGATTGTCCTAATGTGTTTGAGAAGAGAGAGAATTTGTGTGAACATACATGTACATGGTAAGGCTTTCCTTTTGGCAAGGCGAGCGTAGTGTTGTAACATGTCGCTGTCACTCACCTGGGAGAGTTGCAGGCAGGCTGGCAGACACGAAGTCAAGCAGACAGGCCACTATGTCCAGGGGATCTTCTTGATGTAGTCAGCGCTGACGTAGATCCGCAGGTCAAGCAGGTCATAGAGAAGCTCCTCCATCTGGCCCGCTAGTGGAGTGCCTGTATGTTGTGAGGGAGGAGGAAAGTTAGTGTAGGGCCAAAGAGAAACACACAGACAGTGAAGTGATTGTATTAATATTGGTAGAATTACCGACAATATGTTAAGTAAAAGGACACAAATGCAACTAATGAGACATTTTATTGTGGCAACGTTTCGCTCTCCAGGAGCTTTTTCAAGCCGTTACAAGCAATACATGGACACAGAGGTATATATATATATATATATATATATATATATATATATATATATATATATATATATATATATATATATATATATATATATATATATATATATATATATATATATATATATATATATCTCAAAGTGAGGTATAATACTAGTGGTGGTAGAAGCAGTAATAGTAATACAATAAGGTAGAACAATCAACTTGCACATGAGTAAAAGGGTAGTATTAAAACAGGTTAGACAAATATTTCTGTAGGAGGTTGGAAAAGAGAAGGCCTGTAGCAGTGTTCCACATCTGCGATGCGCTTGTGTGGTATTAGCAGGAGAGGCTATGTGATGGAGGATTCTTGCTAAGACTTCAGGTTATCGTTGTTCAGGTTATCGTTCCTACACGCCTCAAAGAACACATTAATGCATGTAGGAACGATAACCTGAACAACGCCTGCGTACAACACCGAAATTCCACCAATCATCTCATGAAATTCAAAGACGCCCGACTAGTAATCAAAGAAATTGATTTCCTCAGACGCAAGTGCCTTGAATCAGCACTTATCGCTGTTTCTAACACAATTAAACAAAACAAAGGCAGCTTTACCATCTCTGAAGTCTTAGCAAGAATCCTCCTGAAAACAGTAAACCCTACCATCACAGCAGCCTGTATATTGTTAAGTTGATAAGTGTTCTCTAAGTCCATTATAATCTGCTAAGCGAAAATCTGGAACCGTTACTGAATTATCCCTACTATCATACATCCATTCAATGCTAAAGGTAATTGACTTGTGGTCGCTTGAGCCGAGTTCCTCTGTAATTTCTAAATTATTAACAAGGGTTTCCTTGCTTGCCAGAACCAAGTCAAGTAGGTTATTTCCCCTTGTAGGTTCTGTCACAAACTGCTTCAAAAAGCAATCCTGAACTACTTCTAAAAAGTCGTTAGATTCTAAATTCCCTGCCAAGAAATTCCAATCAATCTGACTAAAGTTAAAGTCCCCTAGAATTACTACGTTATCATGCCTTGTGGCCTTAACAATTTCCTCCCAAAGTAGTCTCCCTTGTTCCCTATCTAAGTTTGGAGGACGGTAAATCACGCCTAAAATCAATTTTTCACACCCCTCTGAAAATTCTATCCAGACAGACTCTGTATGTGTTATTTTAGACTTTATACCCGTTTTTATGCAACAATTTAAATGATCACGTGCCACCCCACCCCCCTTCCCGATACTTCTGTCTACAGAAACTGTCAGTTTCTGTCTTTCTTTTCGTGTTCTGTTGCAGTCGAGATACACCCTCCGGTACTCTGACATATCCCTTAGTCTTGCTTTCTCCTGCAGGATCCTGTTTCAAGCCAATTCTGCCTTGAAAATCACTTTGACTGGCCGGATTTTTCCTCTTGCAAACCCCCCTATTCTCAGAAAATTTGCCAGCTGGGTCATATCATCTTCCCCTATTGCTTTCATGATGCTTTCAATAGCTTTTTTCTCCCCTTGTCTTCTTGCTTTGTAAGTTTCCCCTTCAGACAAAAGGAGGAAAGAGAGATGGACAGGAGAACCCAGACTCAGGAGGAAGCTCAAATAAAATCACCTTCAGATGTCCCCCAATCTGGACATGGATGGAATGGGCGAAAGGGACTACATAGTAGGAACAATCCAGTCTGAGGGCCATAAGGTGGTAATTGCTGTAATGTACAACCCGCCACAGAATTGCAGGAGGCCAAGAGAAGAATACGACGAGAGCAACAGAGCAATGGTAGACACACTAGCCGAGGTAGCCAGAAGAGTTCACATGGAGAGAGCAAAGCTACTAGTTATGGATGAATTCAATCACAAGGAGATTGATTGGGAAAACCTGGAGCCCCATGGGGGTCCTGAATCATGGAGAGCCAAGATGATGGATGTGGTACTGGAAAACCTCATGCATCAACATGTTAGAGACACTACCAGAGATAGAGGTGAGGATGATCGAGCAAGACTGGACCTAGTATTCACATTGAGTAGTTCGGACATCAAGGATATCACGTATGAAAGGCCCCTTGGAGCTAGTGATCATTTGGTTCTGTGTTTTGATTATATAGTTGAGCTACAAGTGGAGAGGGGAGCAGGAATTGGAAGGGAAAAACGAAACTACAAAAGGGAGGAGTACACAGGCATGAGGAACTTCCTACAAGACGTTCAGTGGGAGAGAGAATTGGCAGGAAAACCAGTAAAAGAAATGACGGACTATGTGACAACCAAATGCAAAGAGGCAGAAGAGAGGTTTGTTCCCAAGGGAAACAGAAGTAATGGAAAGACCAGAACGAGTCCTTGGTTCACCCAAAGGTGTAGGGAGGCAAAAACTAAGTGCACTAGAGAATGGAAAAAGTACAGAAGACAAAGGGCCCAGGAAAATAAAGAGATTAGCCGAAGAGCCAGAAACGAATATGCACAGGTAAGAAGGGAGGCTCAGCGACAATACGAAAATGACATAGCATCAAAAGTCAAGTCTGACCCGAAGCTGTTGTATAGCCACATCAGGAGGAAAACAACAGTCAAGGACCAGGGTAATCAGGCTGAGGAAGGAAGGTGGGGAGTTCACAAGAAACGACCAAGAGGTATGTGAGGAGCTCAACATGAGATTTAAAGAAGTATTTACAGAGGAGAAAGGAAGGACTCCAGGAATTCAGAATAGGGAGGTATACCAACAAGTGCTGTATGAAATACACACAACCGAGGAGGAGGTGAAGAAGCTGCTATGTGAACTCGATACCTCAAAAGCAGTGGGACCTGACAACATTTCTCCGTGGGTCCTTAGAGAGGGAGCAGAGATGTTGAGTGTGCCACTAACAAAAATCTTCAACACATCCATTGAAACTGGGCAACTACCTGAGGTGTGGAAGATGGCAAATGTAGTTCCAATTTTTAAGAAAGGAGACAGACACGAGGCATTAACCTACAGACCTGTGTCACTGACGTGTATAGTATGCAAAGTCATGGAGAAGATCATCAGGAGAGTGGTGGAGCACCTAGAAAGACACAAGCTTACAAACGACAACCAGCACGGTTTCAGGGAAGGAAAATCCTGTGTCACAAACCTACTGGAGTTTTATGACAAGGTAACTGCATTTTCTTGGACTGCAAGAAGGCGTTCGACACAGTTTCTCACAAGAGGTTAATGCAAAAGCTAGAGGATCAGGCACACGTAACAGGAAAGGCACTGCAATGGATCAGAGAATATCTGACAGGGAGGCAACAACGAGTCATGGTACGTGACGAGGTGTCAGAGTGGGCACCTGTGACGAGTGGGGTTCCACATGGGTCAGTCTTAGGACCTGTACTGTTTTTGGTATATGTGAATGACATATGTGAAGTTAATGAGAAGAATTAAATAAGTCGAGGATCAGGCAGGACTACAAAGAGACCTGGACAGGCTACAAGCCTGGTCCAGTAACTGGCTCCTTGAATTTAACCCTGCCAAATGTAAAGTCATGAAGATCGGGGAAGGGCAAAGAAGACCTCAGACAGAGTATAGTCTAGGTGGCCAAAGACTGCAAACCTCACTCAAGGAAAAAGGTCTTGGGGTGAGTATAATACCGAGCACATCTTCTGAGGCATACATCAATCAGATAACTGCTGCAGCATACGGGCGGCTGGCAAACCTAAGAATAACGTTCCAATACCTCACTAAGGAATCGTTCAAGACTCTGTACACCATATACGTCAGGCTCATACTGGAGTATGCAGTACCAGTTTGGAACCCACACCTGGTCAAGCACGTCAAGAAATTAGAGAAAGTGCAAAGGTTTGCAACAAGACTTGTCCCCGAGCTAAGGGGATTGTCCTACGAAGAAAGGTTAAGGGAAATCGGCCTGACGACACTAGAGGACAGGAGGGTTAGGGGAGACATGATAATGACATATAAAATACTGCGAGGAATAGATAAGGTGGACAGAGACAAGATGTTCCAGAGAGGGGACACAGAAACAAGGGGTCACAATTGGAAGTTGAGGACTCCTATGAGTCAAAGGGATGTTAGAAAGTATTTCTTCAGTCATAGAGTTGTCAGGAAGTGGAATAGCCTAGAAAGTGACGTAGTGGAGGCAGGAACCATACATAGTTTTAAGACGAGGTTTGATAAAGCTCATGGAGCAGGGAGAAAGAGGACCTAGTAGCAATCAGTGAAGAGGCGGGGCCAGGAGCTATGACTCGACCCCTGAAACCACAAATAGGTGAGTACTCACACACACACACACACACGCACACACACACACACACACACACACTCACACACACACACTCTCTCTCACACACTTTCACACACACACTTTCACACACACACACACTCACACACACACACACACACACACACACACACAGTCTAGGGGGCCAGAGACTACAAACCTCAATCAAGGAAAAAGATCTTGGGGTGAGTATAACACCAGGCACATCTCCTGAGGCGCACATCAACCAAATAACTGCTGCAGCATATGGGCGCCTAGCAAACCTAAGAACAGCATTCCGACATCTTAAGTTGGATAAATTCAGATTCAGGAAGGATATAGGAAAGCATTGGTTTGGTAATAGAGTTGTCGATGAATGGAACGAACTCCCGAGTACAGTTATAGAGGCTAAAACGTTGTGTAGTTTTAAAAATAGGCTAGATAAATATATGAGTGGGTGCGGGTGGGTGTGAGTTGTACCTGACTAGTTTGTGCTACTAGGTCAGATGCCGTGCTCCTTCCTTAAGTGAATGTAGCCTGACCTGGCTGGGTCGGGGGCATTGGCTTAAGCCGTTGGAGATTTGGACCTGCCTCGCATGGGCCAGTAGGCCTGCTGCAGTGTTCCTTCTTTCTTATGTTCTTATGTTCTTATGTACGTTAGGCCCATACTGGAGTATGCAGCACCAGTTTGGAACCAACATCTAGCCAAGCACGTAAAGAAGCTAGAGAAAGTGCAAAGGTTTGCAACAAGACTAGTCCCGGAGCTAAGGGGTATGTCCTACGAGGAGAGGTTAAGGGAAATCGACCTGACGACACTGGAGGACAGGAGAGATAGGGGGGACATGATAACGACATATAAGATACTGAGAGGAATCGACAAGGTGGACAGAGACAGAATGTTCCAGAGATGGGACACAGCAACAAGGGGACACAGTTGGAAGTTGAAGACTCAGATGAATCACAGGGATGTTAGGAAGTATTTCTTCAGTCACAGAGTGGTCGGGAAGTGGAATAGCTTGGGAAGCGATGTAGTGGAGGCAGGTTCCATACATAGCTTTAAGAAGAGGTACGATAAAGCTCATGACGAAGCGATAGTGACCCAGTAGCGGCCAGTGAAGAGGCGGGGCCAGGAGCTATGACTCGACCTCGGCAACCACAACTAGGTGAGTACTCACACACACACACACTCTCTCACACACTTTCACACACTCACACACACACTTTCACACACACACACACACACACACACACACACACACACACACACACACACACACACTCTCTCTCACACACTTTCACACACTCTCTCACACACTTTCACACACACACACTTTCACACACACACACACACACACACACTCACACACCACACACACACACACACACACACACACACACTCACACACACACACACACACTCTCACACACACACACACTTTCCCTGCCATTCTCTCAAGTTTACCTAACAAGGGAACAAGTTAGTTACTAAGACCGGATATTAAGAAGAGTCGCTAAGTAATCTGAAACAAACAAGCTGTCAGCCTTGACCCCCCCCCTGTCAACATCGACGCACACCGTCAGCACCAGCCACCCCTCAGTCAGCCCCAGCCACCCCTCAGTCAGCCCCAGCCACCCCTCAGTCAGCACCAGCCACCCCTCAGTCAGCCCCAGCCACCCCTCAGTCAGCACCAGCCACCCCTCAGTCAGCCCCAGCCACCCCTCAGTCAGCCCCAGCCACCCTCAGTCAGCCCCAGCCACCCTCAGTCAGCCCCAGCCACCCTCAGTCAGCACCAGCCACCCCCCAGTCAGCACCAGCCACCCTCAGTCAGCACCAGCCACCCCTCAGTCAGCACCAGCCAACCCTCAGTCAGCCCCAGCCACCCCTCAGTCAGCACCAGCCAACCCTCAGTCAGCACCAGCCACCCCTCAGTCAGCACCAGCCACCCCTCAGTCAGCACCAGCCACCCTCAGTCAGCCCCAGCCACCCTCAGTCAGCACCAGCCACCCCTCAGTCAGCACCAGCCACCCCTCAGTCAGCACCAGCCACCCCTCAGTCAGCACCAGCCACCCCTCAGTCAGCACCAGCCACCCCTCAGTCAGCACCAGCCACCCCTCAGTCAGCACCAGCCACCCCTCAGTCAGCATCGACCCCCTCTTCGTCAGCATCAATCCCCTCGCCTTCAGCCTCGACCCCACCTGTCAGCCTCACCCACAGGTACTGGACATCATGGTATAAGCCTTGGTAACAGATACCGACAAACTGGTTTAGAAACACACCTGAGTAAACACTAGAACCTTGATCACTTCTCAGAAGTGATCAAGGTCCCAGGAGCGAAACGTTTTCTAATATGCCCTAGTTTTTGCTTACGTGTTTTTCTAAATCACTGGACATCATCCACACAACACGAGATGTAAGAAAAGTTTTGTTGGAGTTGAATACAAGTCAATGGGACCTGACAAAGCATCACCATGGATGCTGCAAGAGGGAACCATCAAGGATGCTGCAAGAGGAAACCATCAAGGATGCTGCAAGAGGAAACCATCAAGGATGCTGCAAGAGGGAACCATCAAGGATGCTGCAAGAGGGAACCATCAAGGATGCTGCAAGAGGGAACCATCAAGGATGCTGCAAGAGGAAACCATCAAGGATGCAGCAAGAGGAAACCATCAAGGATGCTGCAAGAGGAAACCATCAAGGATGCTGCAAGAGGGAACCATCAAGGATGCTGCAAGAGGAACCATCAAAGATGCAGCAAGAGGAACCATCAAGGATGCTGCAGAGGGAACCATCAAGGATGCTGCAAGAGGGAACCATCAAGGATGCTGCAAGAGGGAACCATCAAGGATGCTGCAAGAGGAAACCATCAAGGATGCTGCAAGAGGGAACCATCAAGGATGCTGCAAGAGGGAACCATCAAGGATGCTGCAAGAGGAAACCATCAAGGATGCTGCAAGAGGGAACCATCAAGGATGCTGCAAGAGGGAACCATCAAGGATGCTGCAAGAGGGAACCATCAAGGATGCTGCAAGAGGGAACCATCAAGGATGCTGCAAGAGGGAACCATCAAGGATGCTGCAAGAGGGAACCATCAAGGATGCTGCAAGAGGGAACCATCAAGGATGCAGCAAGAGGAAACCATCAAGGATGCAGCAAGAGGAAACCATCAAGGATGCTGCAAGAGGGAGCATCAAGGATGCTGTAAGAGGGAGCATCACCAAGGATGCTGTAAGAGGGAGCATCACCAAGGATGCTGCAAGAGGGAACATCACCATGGATGCTGCAAGAGGGAACATCACCATGGATGCTGCAAGAGGGAACAGAGGCACCGTCCACACCACTACCTAACATCTGACCCCAATGGAAATAAGTCACTCTGTCTGACTTTTTTGGGTTATCCTGGGTTCTCTACACATATGCTGCTATGTATGATAATGTATGTAAATGTATTTGTGTATACCTGAATAAACTTACTTACAACAGTGAATACGGGACAGTTGGTAGAGATATAGAAGACAGCGAATATAGTCTCTGTATTAAAGAAAGGTGATAGACGGCAAGAGTTGAACTACAGATCAGTTTCTCTGACACAAATGACATGCCAACTGATAGAGAAGACTGTCAGGAGAGTAGCAGAATACTTGGGAGAAACTTTATAAACAATAACTGCCGGCATAATAAACGTATATAAAACACAAACACACAGACGAATCACAGGGATGTTAGGAAGTAGTTCTTCAGTCATAAAGTTGTCAGGAAGTGGAACAGTCTGGAGAGTGATGTAGTGGAGGCAGGATCCGTACATAGCTTTAAGAAGAGGTATGTGAAGCAGTGAGTGTGTGGACCTAGTAGCGACCAGCAAAAAAAAGGATAAACTAAAGAAGTAACGAACATTAACATTCATCATAAATAAATACTATAACATTATGCTAAAATACCCAGCATTAGTTAAATAAACATTAAATATTAATGTTAGAGGACTCGTATAAAATTTCCCCGAGGTCCCTACAGACACCTCGGTAATTATAGGGCTCAGTCAAGGGCAAACTGCTAAAATATGATCCATGGTCAGTGGCAAGCCACAAGCTACACACAGGTGGTCAGAGGCACCTGTAAGCAGGTGATTATGATCGAGGTGTGTGTGCTTGATCCTAAGTCGTCAGATTCGTCTGAAAGTGATTATTCCTATAGGAGGTTCAAACACCCACGTCCTGCCGACCCCTGTATAACTTGCTGCCACTCTGTAGGACCGACCAGTCCCGAACTCCGCAATACCATGGCTGTGAATATGCCCCATGAGGTCACTGTAAGGGCAGACGTCTACTGACGGTGAAGGACTTAAAGACGAGTCTTGTTAGAGTTATGAGAACTTGGTAACACCGGAGCGTCAATAACCCAGGATAACCCAGGAAAGCCAAGAAGCTTCGCTAATTTCCCTCGGGGTCCTCTGCTCTCCTTCCTAGAATGCCCCCGAACACCCACCTAACTCCTAGCTACCTATTTACTACTAAATCAACGGTAGTAATACAGGGGTTAGAAGAGTTGTTTACACGTCTCACCCAGCCAGGATTTAAACAATGCAGGAAACCTTTTATATATTTTGAATATAGAGGCAGAAACACTAATAAATATAAAAAACGAGGCTAAAATCACCACTGCTCAACGAGGACAAAACTAGAAAATTATAATGAATGAAAACGTTAAGATGTGTTGGATAAGATTTTGTTGCGGTTATTAACCCGGGGGAAGCTAGTAAGCCAGGATAAAGTCAGGTGAACAGGGGCAGGTGCTAGGTGAACAGGGACAGGTGCTAGGTGAACAGGGACAGGTGCTAGGTGAACAGGGACAGGTGCTAGGTGAACAGGGACAGCACGTACTAAGTGAACAGGGACAGGTGCTAGGTGAACAGAGGCAGCAGGTGCTAGCTGAACAGAGGCAGCAGGTGCTAGCTGAACAGAGGCAGCAGGTGCTAGGTGAACAGAGGCAGCAGGTGCTAGGTGAACAGAGGCAGCAGGTGCTAGGTGAACAGGGGCATCAGGTGCTAGCTGAACAGAGGCAGCAGGTGCTAGCTGAACAGAGGCAGCAGGTGCTAGGTGAACAGAGGCAGCAGGTGCTAGGTGAACAGAGGCAGCAGGTGCTAGGTGAACAGAGGCAGCAGGTGCTAGGTGAACAGAGGCAGCAGGTGCTAGCTGAACAGAGGCAGCAGGTGCTAGCTGAACAGAGGCAGCAGGTGCTAGCTGAACAGAGGCAGCAGGTGCTAGCTGAACAGAGGCAGCAGGTGCTAGCTGAACAGAGGCAGCAGGTGCTAGCTGAACAGAGGCAGCAGGTGCTAGGTGAACAGGGGCAGCAGGTGCTAGGTGAACAGGGGCAGCAGGTGCTAGGTGAACAGAGGCAGCAGGTGCTAGGTGAACAGAGGCAGCAGGTGCTAGCTGAACAGAGGCAGCAGGTGCTAGCTGAACAGAGGCAGCAGGTGCTAGGTGAACAGAGGCAGCAGGTGCTAGCTGAACAGAGGCAGCAGGTGCTAGGTGAACAGAGGCAGCAGGTGCTAGGTGAACAGGCAAGGTGCAAGGTGAACAGAGGCAGCAGGATGCTAGCTGAACAGATGTTGCAGAGTGCTTAGCTGAACAGAGGCAGCAGATGCTCAGCTGAACAGAGGCAGCAGGTGCTAGGTGAACAGAGGACAGCAGTGCTAGTGAACAGAGGAGCAGGTGCTAGTGAACAGAGGCAGCAGGTGCTAGGTGAACAGGGCAGCAGTATGCTAGCTGAACAGGGAGCAGGTGCTAGGTGAACAGGGCAGCAGGTGCTAGGTGAACAGGGGCAGCAGGTGTTAGGTGAACAGGGCAGCAGGTGCTAGGTGAACAGGGGCAGCAGTGCTAGGTGAACAGGGGCAGCAGGTGCTAGGTGAACAGGGGCACAGGTGTTAGTGAACAGGGCAGCAGGTGCTAGGTGAACAGAGGCAGCAGGTGTTAGGTGAACAGGGGCAGCAGGTGCTAGGTGAACAGGGGCAGCAGGTGTTAGGTGAACAGAGGCAGCAGGTGTTAGGTGAACAGGGGCAGCAGGTGCTAGGTGAACAGAGGCAGCAGGTGCTAGGTGAACAGAGGCAGCAGGTGCTAGGTGAACAGAGGCAGCAGGTGCTAGGTGAACAGGGGCAGCAGGTGCTAGGTGAACAGGGGCAGCAGGTGCTAGCTGAACAGAGGCAGCAGGTGCTAGGTGAACAGGGGCAGCAGGTGCTAGGTGAACAGGGGCAGCAGGTGCTAGGTGAACAGGGGCAGCAGGTGTTAGGTGAACAGGGGCAGCAGGTGTTAGGTGAACAGGGCAGCAGGTGTTAGTGAACAGAGGCAGCAGGTGCTAGGTGAACAGAGGCAGCAGGTGCTAGGTGAACAGGGGCAGCAGGTGCTAGGTGAACAGGGGCAGCAGGTGCTAGGTGAACAGGGGCAGCAGGTGCTAGGTGAACAGGGGCAGCAGGTGCTAGGTGAACAGGGGCAGCAGGTGCTAGGTGAACAGGGGCAGCAGGTGCTAGGTGAACAGGGCAGCAGGTGCTAGGTGAACAGGGCAGCAGGTGCTAGATGAACAGGGCAGCAGGTGCTAGGTGAACAGAGGCAGCAGGTGCTAGGTGAACAGGGGCAGCAGGTGCTAGGTGAACAGGGGCATCAGGTGCTAGGTGAACAGAGGCAGCAGGTGCTAGGTGAACAGGGGCAGCAGGTGCTAGATGAACAGGGGCAGCAGGTGCTAGGTGAACAGAGGCAGCAGGTGCTAGGTGAACAGGGGCAGCAGGTGCTAGGTGAACAGGGGCATCAGGTGCTAGGTGAACAGGGGCAGCAGATGCTAGGTGAACAGGGGCATCAGGTATAAGGAAACATGCCCAACATCTCACCCATTCTGGGGACTGATCCGCGGACCTCAGTGTGGGAGGCGGGAGCGCTACCAAGCCATCATAAATATCTTTATGGTACTCACCAAGCTAGCCACGGGCACCCTGAACCCACGTACACTATAGAGTGCCTGGGAAATGGGAGGCTATCATTTCTGATTCAAGGGAAGGGTAATCCCATTCCCATCACTAAACAGCCCTTCACCATGAAGGGGAAAACACATCAGATCAAGCATTCCAGCATTAGTAATTTTATGTTGGTACAGCTATACTCCAGTACAATTATCATACGTAGTAACATATGCTATAAGAACACAGTAAACAGGTGATGTCACAATATGCAAAACAACCACTGTGGAAAAATTGTGAACGTCCAAGCGCTTTCGTGATTTTTCACATTATCAAGTTCCTTGATAATGTGAGAAATCACGAATGCGCTTGGACGTTCACTATTTTTTCACAGTGGTTGTTTTGCATAGCAACATTTGTGTAAATTACCCATCACGAAAACCCAAAAATAGTGACTTATTTCCACTGGGGTCACCTGCCTCAATGCACCAACGCCTCGACTGGGGTCACCTACCTCAATACACCAACGCCTCGACTGGGGTTACCTGCCTCAATACACCAACGCCTCGACTGTGGTCACCTGCCTCAATACACCAACGCCTCGACTGGGGTCACCTGCCTCAATACACCAACGCCTCGACTGGGGTCACCTGCCTCAATACACCAACGCCTCATTATTTTTAAATGTAACTTTAAAAATTATATACAATGTTTATCTTCTTATTAGCTAACCACGGAACGGGTGGGGCTTCAACCCACGGTGAGTCGTAAAATCCCACCAGTACCGCGGTTTCTTTGTAATCGCGTTATTCCTTAAATACGGAATAAAAATTAATAATAACTGGTAAATAGAGAATAGAAAGACAAGACTGGGAAACTGCAGGTTAATAAATAAAAATGCGATTGACAAGGAGGAGAAAGAAAGCCGAGAGGGAAAGAAGAGAAAGGAGTGTATAATGAGTGAGGGAAAGAAGAGAAAGGAGTGTATAATGAGTGAGCTGGGTGTTGGTGAGTGAGAGCAGAGAGACAGGTGTCGTGCGTTACTACACTGCTGAGGTGTACTGTGTACCGTGAGGGAGGGTCAGGCAGGATGGAAGGGAGACAGGTCCTTACAATGGAGCACCAGGGAGTGAATGGGGATGAAGAAGGGAGACAGAATGTAGGCAGGAAGGGAGGCAGGGACAATTAGAAAGGAAACAGAAAGGGAGGTTGAAGAGACAGGAAGAATGGAAGTAGGGAGACGTGTTCACACTGTATCAGAAGGGAGGTGAAGGGAGGTCAAGGAAGGTAGGAAGCAAGGCAGGAAGCCAGGTAAGAAGCGAGGCAGGAAGGAAGTGGGTCAGGAGTATGCAAGTGCCACAGGTGCCACGCTAGACATGCCAGAATACCACACTGGACATGCCAGGACACGCTGGAAGGGGAGTGACAAAGGAAGTCACCACGGTACAGGAGACGCAAGACGCTGTCAAGATGCTCGTTAGAGGGCGCCCCAGACACCAGGGTCGTTAGTGCCTAGGTGCCAGACTGATGGTTCGGTAATTAGTGAAGAGGTGAACGTAGGTAGGCGGTGGGTGAAGGAGGAACGTGAGAATGTTGTACTTGGCAATGTTTTGAACAACAGAATGAGAGGACAGTGTGTGTGTGTGTGTGTGTGTACTCACCTAGTTGTGGTTGAAGGGGTCGACTCACAGCTCCTGGCCCCGCCTCTTCACTGCCCGCTACTAGGTCACTCTTCCTGCTCCATGAGCTTTATCATGGATGGATCCTGCCTCCACTACATCACTTCCCAGACTATTCCACTTCCTGACCACTCTGTGACAAGAAATACTTCCTAACATCCCTGTGATTCATTTGAGTCTTCAACTTCCAACTGTGACCCCTTGTTGCTGTGTCCCATTTCTGGAACATTCTGTCTGTCCACCTTGTCGAATCCTCTCAGTATTTTATATGTCGTTATCATATCCCCCCTATCTTTCCTGTCCTCCAGTGTTGTCATGCCGATTTCCCTTAACCTCTCCTCGTAGGACATACCCCTTAGCTCCGGGACTAACCTTGTTGCAAACCTTTGCACTTTCTCTAATTTCCTTACGTACGTACGTACACGCGCGCGCGCGCGTGTGTGTGTGTGTGTGTACCCACCTAGTTGTGGTTGCAGGGGTCGAGTCATAGCTCCTGTGTGTGTGTGTGTGTGTGTGTGCATGCATGCTTGCTTGCTTACTTCGCCTACACAATCACTGATCCTCCAGGTCAAAATTTTTCTCTCTAACAACAATCAGTCTGACATGAGAGAAAGACTGACTTTAGGGAAAGTCCTTTGCGGAAGCCTTTCTTTCCTATCCTATATAATTTCATATTTTGTGCTGGAATCTGTAAGACAAACCGGAGGAAAAAAATATATTCATTTTTTTTTTTTGGGGGGGGGGAGAATTCGCTGAAATTTGAGGAATTGTTCATTGTGATGATAATTTCTGAGTAGTGTAGATTATTTTCTGGTAGATAATTTTGATGTAGATTATTTTGGTGTGTTTGTTTACGTTGCTGAGAGGCAGGTAGACGGGGAGGCAGGTAGACGGTGAGGCAGGTAGACGGGGAGGCAGGTAGACGGGGAGGCAGGTAGACGGGGAGGCAGGTAGACGGGGAGGCAGGTAGACGGGGAGGCAGGTAGACGGTGAGGCAGGTAGACGGGGAGGCAGGTAGACGGGGAGGCAGGTAGACGGGGAGGCAGGTAGACAGGGGAGGCAGGTAGACAGGGAGGCAGGTAGACGGGAGCAGGTGAGGGATCAGGTAGACGGGGAGGACAGGTAGACGGGAGGCAGGTAGACGGGGAGGCAGGTAGACAGGGGAGGCAGGTAGACAGGGGAGGTAGGTAGACGGAGAGGCAGGTAGACAGGGGAGACAGGTAGACGGGGAGGCAGGTAGACGGGGAGGCAGGTAGACGGGGAGGCAGGTAGACAGGGAGACAGGTAGACGGGGAGGCAGGTAGACAGGGAGGCAGGTAGACGGGGAGGCAGGTAGACGGGAGGCAGGTAGACGGGGAGACAGGTAGACAGGGAGACAGGTAGACGGGAGGCAGGTAGACGGGGAGACAGGTAGACGGGAGGCAGGTAGACGGGGAGGCAGGTAGACGGGAGGCAGGTAGACGGGGAGGCAGGTAGACGGGGAGGCAGGTAGACGGGGAGGCAGGTAGACGGGGAGACAAGTAGACGGAGACAGTAGACGGGAGGCAGGTAGACGGGGAGGCAGGTAGACGGGGAGGCAGGTAGACGGGGAGGCAGGTAGACAGGGGAGGCAGGTAGACGGGAGGTAGGTAGACGGGAGGCAGGTAGACGGGGAGGCAGGTAGACGGGGAGGCAGGTAGACGAGGAGGCAGGTAGACGGGGAGGCAGGTAGACGGGGAGGCAGGTAGACGGGGAGGCAGGTAGACGGGGAGGCAGGTAGAAGGAAGGCAGGTAGACGGGAGGCAGGTAGACGGGGAGGCAGGTAGACGGGAGGCAGGTAGAGAAGGCAGGTAGACGGGGAGGCAGGTAGACGGGGAGGCAGGTAGACGGGGAGGCAGGTAGAGAGGAAGGCAGGTAGATAGGTAGAGTGAAAGGCAGGTAGACGGGGAGGAAGGTAGAAAGGAAAGATGAGCGTGAGAAAAGGCACGTTTAAATGATGGCCGTCATCACTACCACTAGCACAATCAACCACCATCACCACTACCACTAGCACAATCAACCACCATCACCACTAGTTCCGCCACTACAAGTAGGAGTGAGACGAGGCAGTGGGTAGAAAGATGGTGAACCAGCTAGGATAGACAGGCTTAAGGGGCACCTAAGTTCCCCTCGTCTTCTAATCTACCTTGTACATAATTACTATCGTATTTGCTTTCTTTCGTAAGGTGACGTCCAGGATCTTTCCTTAACTCATGGTATAACTTAACAAATCTTTGATGACAATTGTCATCAGAAACAACAGTACTAACAGTAACAGTAGTAGCAACAACAGATGTAACATCAACAACAGTAGTAGGAACAACATCAGCAGTAATAACATCAACAGCAGTAGTAACATCAACAACAGCAGTAGTAACAACATCAACAACAGCAAATCCCCCAGGGGACTACACACCAACACAACATCAACCCCCCAACACAATAAACCCAACAACAACAACACCCTCGTTTGAGTCTCCTGAAAATCCCCGCCCTAAGACTCCCATTAATTCTCATGCTGATCCTCAGAGCCTGACCCTTCTCTGGTCTGGAGGCTCCAGCTTCCAGGGATGTAGCGATTAGTGCTCCTTCTGGAACTCCCTCTCCAGCTCCAAGCTCTACCTTAACCCAAGATGAAAAAAAGGAGGAATTTGCATAATCTGATGGCCAAGGATAACTGGCCAGCTTAGAGGCGGTTCTTGTGTTGGCTAGCTGGTAGCGAGACATAGTTCATGGTAGGATGCTTCAGAGATGGTTCATAGTAGGATGCTTCAGAGATGGTTCATGGTAGGATGCTTCAGAGATGGTTCATGGTAGGATGCTTGAGATGGTTCATGGTAGGATGCTTGAGAGATGGTTCATGGTAGGATGCTTCAGAGATGGTTCATGGTAGGATGCTTGAGAGATGGTTTATGGTAGGATGCTTGAGATTGTTCATGGTAGGATGCTTGAGAGATGCTTCATGGTAGGATGCTTGAGAGATGGTTCATGGTAGGGTGCTTCAGAGAGATGGTTCATGGTAGGATGCTTCAGACAGAGATGGTTCATGGTAGGGTGCTTCAGAGACATGGTTCATGGTAGGGTGCTTCAGAGAGATGGTTCATGGTAGGGTGCTTCAGAGAGATGGTTCATGGTAGGATGCTTCAGACAGAGATGGTTCATGGTAGGATGCTGCAGGATATGATAGTTCCTGGGATGTACTGCTGTAGGGAGATAGTTTACTCTCAGGATGCTGCACCAGCAGAGACGAGTCACTGGATGCTACACCAGCAGAGACGAGTCACTGGATGCTGCACCAGCAGCGAGATGGAATCTTTACAAGATAATTTCCAGCTAGAGATATCTTTTCTTCAGAAAACTTCTTGAGAAGAGTTCTGAGGTGCTGGGACGATCTGGAATCCTTCCTCTGCCTAACGAGTTTATTGTCTCAATGAGGATAAGAAAAAAGCCATAATAACCTGGTTGGAACCAATCACCAAAAAATCTGTACGTAGAAGAGGGACTTTGTGACGACTACTCAGTCCCTCCTTGACCCCTGTCAAGTGACTTGTGACTTGACAGTGTCGTAACTCGACAATGTTGTGATTTGACAATGGTTCAGGACGGACCGAAACGTCGTTATGAATGTCCTCTCCTAAATGCGTTTTTTGGTAAGTTGTCAGTTTCTTCCAGGAAGCAAAGGTAACACTCCTCCCCCCCCCAAGACAAAGATCTCCAATGCTTTAGCGATAAGCAACACCATTCTATGTTCTAGACCTGACTGACTGATATTAGTGGCGGTGTCTCATGTACATGTCCACAAGACACTGCAGATGTCTAGAAATACACTACAGAATTAAGCTGTCTAGAAATACACTACAGAATTAAGCTGTCTAGAAATACACTACAGAATTAAGCTGTCTAGAAATACACTACAGAATTAAGCTGTCTAGAAATACACTACAGAATTAAGCTGTCTAGAAATACACTACAGAATTAAGCTGTCTAGAAATACACTACAGAATTAAGCTTTAGAATACACTAAGAATTGCTTCGAATACACTACAGAATTAAGCTGTCTAGAAATACACTACAGAATTAAGCTGTCTAGAAATAAACTACATAATTAAGCTGTCTAGAAATACACTACAGAATTAAGCTGTCTAGAAATACACTACAGAATTAAGCTGTCTAGAAATACACTACAGAATTAAGCTGTCTAGATATACACTACAGAATTAAGCTGTCTAGAAATACACTATAGAATTAAGCTGTCTAGAAATACACTACAGAATTAAGCCGACTAGAAATACACTACAGAATTAAGCTGTATAGAAATATACTACATAATTAAGCTGTCTAGAAATACACTACAGAATTAAGCTGTCTAGAAATACACTACAGAATTAAGCTGTCTAGAAATACACTACAGAATTAAGCTGTCTAGAAATACACTACAGAATTAAGCTGTCTAGAAATACACTACAGAATTAAGCTGTCTAGAAATACACTACAGAATTAAGCTGTCTAGAAATACACTACAGAATTAAGCTGTCTAGAAATACACTACAGAATTAAGCTGTCTAGAAATAAACTACAGAATTAAGCTGTCTAGAAATACACTACAGAATTAAGCTGTCTAGAAATACACTACAGAATTAAGCTGTCTAGAAATACACTACAGAATTAAGCTGTCTAGAAATACACTACAGAATTAAGCTGTCTAGATATACACTACAGAATTAAGCTGTCTAGAAATACACTATAGAATTAAGCTGTCTAGAAATACACTACAGAATTAAGCCGACTAGAAATACACTACAGAATTAAGCTGTATAGAAATATACTACATAATTAAGCTGTCTAGAAATACACTACAGAATTACGCTGTCTAGAAATACACTACAGAATTAAGCTGTCTAGAAATACACTATAGAATTAAGCCGACTAGAAATACACTACAGAATTTAGCTGTATAGAAATACACTACATAATTTAGCTGTATAGAAATACACTACATAATTTAGCTGTATAGAAATACACTACAGAATTTAGCTGTATAGAAATACACTACAGAATTTAGCTGTATAGAAATACACTATAGCATTAAGCTCTGTAGAAAAACTAAAAGAAATAACTGCTTCTATAAGAAGATTCTCGCGTAATGAATAATTTCCACAATGGAACATCTGACAAGGTCAGTAAGAACTTAGTGTTAAGCCAGTGTTAAGCCAGGGTTAAGCCAGGGTTTAGCCAGGGTTTAGCCAGTGTTAGCCAGGGTTTAGCAAAGCCTTAGCCAGGGTTTAGCCAGTGTTAAACCAGGTTTTCGCCAGGGTTTAGCCAGTGTTAGGCCAGTGTTTAGCCAGTGTTAGGCCAGTGTTAAGCCAGGGTTTAGCCAGGTTTTAGCCAGGGTTTAGCCAGTGTTAGGCCAGTGTTGGTTTAGCCAGGTTTTAGCCAGGGTTTAGCCAGTGTTAAGCCAGTGTTTAGCCAGGGTTTAGCCAGTATCTTCGATCCCTGGAGGTTACTTCCTGAGCCTTGAGGATAGTGAACCTTTCAGCTTTAAGGTCATAAAGTCTCGGCCGATCCTCAAAGGTCATAAGAGGTCAGCCACAAGGCTTCCAGGTCACCAGAGGTTGATGACAAGGCTTCCAGGTCATAAGAGGTTGACCACAAGGTTTCCAGGTCACCAGAGGTCAGCTGGCGTCAGCTGCTTGACACACCACACCTGCCTCACACACTATACCTAACATACCACACCTGGATCACACGCCACACCTGACACACACCACACCTGCCGCACACACTACACCTACCTGATACACACCACACCTGCCGCACACACTACACATACCTGACACACACCACACCTGCCTCACACACTACACCTGCCTGACACACACCACACCTGCCTCACACACTACACCTGCCTCACACACTACACCTGCCTCACACACTACACCTGCCTCACACACTACACCTGCCTCACACACTACACCTGCCTCACACACTACAACTGCCTCACACATTACACCTGCCTCACACGCCACACCAACCTGACACATGCCACACCTACCTGACACATGCCACACCTACCTGACACACACTACACCTGACACCACATCTGCCTGTAGTGTGGGACCACTTATATTACTATTATTACAACTATCTTACTAATACTAATAAATTTAATCATTTCTCTACAGCAACTTACACCATCTCCCAACGTACACACAATTCATGCCCCGTAACACGGGGCATGAATTGTGTGTATAGGTATCCAACTCCCCCAACACAATACCTCCCAAAACTAACTCCCTAGCGGTCATGGAAAACTAAAAATAGTTCATGAACTATCCCACTGATGTCAGAGACTACCTCATCTCCATATCCTCCCCGAGACTGGTCCATATTTCTCCTTTATTCCCTCTCTTCTCTTTCCATTGTCTCCCATGGTTATCTCTTATCCTCGGCTCTAGGATAAAGATACCTTCATAAAAATTCTATTTCTCCTGTATAGGATAGACTCTTCTGAGAGATGGTGACTGTCAAGTGACAGTAACTGCCAAGTGACAGTAACTGCCAAGTGACAGTAACTGCCAAGTGACAGTAACTGCCAAGAGACAGTAACTGCCAAGAGACAGTAACTGCCAAGTGACAGTAACTGCCAAGTGACAGTAACTGCCAAGTGACAGCAACTGCCAAGTGACAGCAACTGCCAAGTGACAGCAACTGCCAAGTGACAGCAACTGCCAAGTGACAGCAACTGCCAAGTGACAGCAACTGCCAGGACAGCAACGCCAAGTGACAGCAACTGCCAAGTGACAGCAACTGCCGAGACAGCAACTGCCAAGTGACAGCAACCGCCCGTGACAGCAACTGCCGGACAGCAACCGCCAAGTGACAGCAACTGCCAAGTGACAGCAACTGCCAAGTGACAGCAACTGCCAAGTGACAGTAACTGCCAGGACAGAACTGCCAAGTGACAGTAACCGCCAAGGACGAACTGCCAAGGGCAGTAACTGCCAAGGGCATAACTGCCAAGTGACAGTAACTGCCAATGACAGTAACTGCCAAGGACAGTAACTGCCAGGACAGTAACGCCAAGTGGCAGTAACTGCCAAGTGACAGTAACTGCCAAGTGACAGTAACTGCGAAGTGACAGTAACTGCCAAGTGACAGTAACTGCCAAGTGACAGTAACTGCCAAGTGACAGTAACTGCCAAGTGACAGTAACTGCCAATGACAGTAACTGCCTGACAGTAACTGCCAAGTGACAGTAACGCAAGTGACAGTAACTGCCAAGTGACAGCTAAGCTGCCAAGTGACAGTAACTGCCAAGTGACAGTAACTGCCAAGTGACAGTAACTGCCAAGTGGACAGTAACTGCCAAGTGACAGTAACTGCCAAGTGACAGTAACTGCCAAGGACAGTAACTGCCAAGTGACAGTAACTGCGAAGTGACAGTAACTGCCAAGGGACAGTAACTGCCAAGTGACAGTAACGCCAAGTGACAGTAACTGCCAAGTGACAGTAACTGCCAAGTGACAGTAACTGCCAAGTGACAGTAACTGCCAAGGACAGTAACTGCCGGACAGTAACTGCCAAGTGACAGTAACTGCCAAGTGACAGTAACTGCCATGACAGTAACTGCCAAGTGACAGTAACTGCCAAGGGACAGTAACTGCCAAGTGACAGTAACTGCCAAGTGACAGTAACTGCCAGTGACAGTAACTGCCAGGGCAGTAACTGCCTGTGACAGTAACTGCCAGTGACAGTAACTGCCAGTGACAGTAACTGCCAAGTGACAGTAACTGCAGCTCTGTGAAGGTGACCCTTGATGCTGTCGTAGCTGATGAACCTTCACTGGAATACTGACGATATTCTCATTGGTCCTGCTGAAGTGTCTCCCAGCTCAGGCTGACACTACTGAAGTGTCTCCCAGCTCAGGCTGCACTACTAAGTCTCCCAGCTCAGGCTGACACTACTGAAGTCTCCCAGCTCAGGCTGACACTACTGAAGTCTCCAGCTCAGGCTGACACTATGAAGTCTCCAGCTCAGGCTGACACTACTGAAGTCTCCCAGCTCAGCTGACACTATTGAAGTCTCCAGCTCAGGCTGACATACTGAAGTCTCCAGCTCAGGCTGACACTACTGAAGTCTCCAGCTCAGGCTGACACTACTGAAGTCTCCAGCTCAGGCTGACACTACTGAAGTCTCCAGCTCAGGCTGACACTACTGAAGTCTCCAGCTCAGGCTGACACTACTGAAGTCTCCAGCTCAGGCTGACAACTAGAAGTCTCCAGCTCAGCTGACACTATGAAGTCTCCAGCTCAGGCTGACACTATGAAGTCTCCAGCTCAGGCTGACACTATGAAGTCTCCAGCTCAGGCTGACACTACTGAAGTGTCTCCTAGCTCAGGCTGACACTACTGAAGTGTCTCCTAGCTCAGGCTGACACTACTGAAGTGTCTCCTAGCTCAGGCTGACACAACTGAAGTGTCTCCTAGCTCAGGCTGACACTACTGAAGTGTCTTCCAGCTCAGGCTGACACTACTGAAGTGTCTTCCAGCTCAATCTGACACTACTGAAGTGTCTTCTAGCTCAGACTGACACTACTGAAGTGTATTCCAGCTCAGACTGACACTACTGAAGTGTATTCCAGCTCAGACTGACACTACTGAAGTGTCTTCCAGCTCAGGCTGACACTACTGAAGTGTCTTCCAGCTCAGACTGACACTACTGAAGTGTCTTCCAGCTCAGACTGACACTACTGAAGTGTCTTCCAGCTCAGACTGACACTACAGAAGTGTCTTCCAGCTCAGACTGACACACTGAAGTGTCTTCCAGCTCAGACTGACACTATGAAGTGTCTTCCAGCTCAGGCTGACACTACTGAAGTGTCTTCCAGCTCAGACTGACACTACTGAAGTGTCTTCCAGCTCAGACTGACACTACTGAAGTGTCTTCCAGCTCAGACTGACACTACTGAAGTGTCTTCCAGCTCAGGCTGACACTACTGAAGTGTCTTCCAGCTCAGACTGACACTACTGAAGTGACTTCCAGCTCAGGCTGACACTACTGAAGTGTCTTCCAGCTCAGACTGACACTACTGAAGTGTCTTCCAGCTCAGACTGACACTACTGAAGTGTCTTCCAGCTCAGACTGACACAGAAGTGTCTTCCCGCTCAGAATGACACTAATGAAGTCTCCAGCTCAAGAAGCTGACACTCATGAAGGTCTTCAGCTCAGAATGACACTCAGCATGAAGGTCTTCAGCTCAGACTGACACAAGAAGTCTCTCAGCTCAGAATGACACAAGAAGTCTCTCAGCTCTGAATGACACAAGAAGTCTCTCAGCTCAGAATGATACAAGAAGTCTCTCAGCTCAGAATGACACAAGTGAAGTCTCTCAGCTCAGGATGACACAAGAAGTCTCTCAGCTCAGAATGACACAAGAAGTCTCTCAGCTCAGAATGACACAAGAAGTCTCTCAGCTCAGAATGACACAAGAAGTCTCTCAGCTCAGAATGACACAAGAAGTCTCTCAGCTCAGAATGACACAAGAAGTCTCTCAGCTCAGAATGACACAAGAAGTCTCTCAGCTCAGAATGACACAAGAAGTCTCCAGCTCAGATGACACAAGGAAGTCTCTCAGCTCAATATGACACAAGTGAAGTCTCTCAGCTCAGAATGACACAAGAAGTCTCTCAGCTCAGGATGACACAAGAAGTCTCTCAGCTCAGAATGATACAAGAAGTCTCTCAGCTCAGAATGACACAAGAAGTCTCTCAGCTCAGGATGACACAAGAAGTCTCTCAGCTCAGAATGATACAAGAAGTCTCTCAGCTCAGAATGACACAAGAAGTCTCTCAGCTCAGAATGACACAAGAAGTCTCTCAGCTCAGAATGACACAAGAAGTCTCTCAGCTCAGAATGACACAAGTGAAGTCTCTCAGCTCAGAGATGACACAAGAAGTCTCTCAGCTCAGAATGACACAAGAAGTCTCTCAGCTCAGAATGAACAAGAAGTCTCTCAGCTCAGATGAACAAGAAGTCTCTCAGCTCAGAATGACACAAGAAGTCTCTCAGCTCAGAATGAACAAGAAGTCTCTCAGCTCAGAATGATACAAGAAGTCTCTCAGCTCAGAATGACACAAGAAGTCTCTCAGCTCAGAATGACACAAGAAGTCTCTCAGCTCAGAATGACACAAGAAGTCTCTCAGCTCAGAATGACACAAGTGAAGTCTCTCAGCTCAGAATGACACAAGTGAAGTCTCTCAGCTCAGAATGACACAAGAAGTCTCTCAGCTCAAGAACTGCTAACAAAGTCCTCAGCTAGAATGACACAAGAAGTCCTAGCTAGAGACACAATGAAGCTCTCACAGCAAGCACACCTGCTAATTCACCTCCTACAGAACACACCAGCTCAGAAACCTCCCTCAGCAACACACCCTGCTAACACCTCCCTCGTAGCAACACACCGACCTGCTAAACACCCTACCCTCGTAGCAACACACCCTGCTAACACCTCCTCGTAGCAACACACCCTGCTAACACCTCCTCGTAGCAACACACCCTGCTAACACCTCCCTCGTAGCAACACACCCTGCTAACACCTTCGAGCAACACACCCTGCCAACACCCTCGTAGCAACACACCTGCTAACACCTCCCTCTAGCAACACACCCTGCTAACACCTCCCTCGTCGCAACACACCCTGCTAACACCTCCTCGTAGCAACACACCCTGCTAACACCTCTCTCGTAGCAACACACCTGCTAACACCTCCCTCGTCGCAACACACCCTGCTAACACCTCCCTCGTAGCAACACACCCTGCTAACACCTCCCTCGTAGCAACACACCTGCTAACACCTCCCTCTTAGCAACACACCCTGCTAACACCTCCCTCGTCGCAACACACCCTGCTAACACCTCCCTCGTAGCAACACACCCTGCTAACACCTCCCTCGTAGCAACACACCTGCTAACACCTCCCTCGTAGCAACACACCCTGCTAACACCTCCCTCGTAGCAACACACCCTGCTAACTCCTCCCTCGTAGCAACACACCCTGCTAACACCTCTCTCGTAGCAACACACTCTGCTAACACCTCCCTCGTAGCAACACACCCTGCTAACACCTCCCTCGTCGCAACACACCCTGGTAACACCTCCCTCGTAGCAACACACCCTGCTAACACCTCCCTCGTAGCAACACACCCTGCTATCACCTCCCTCGTAGCAACACACCTGCTAACACCTCCCTCGTAGCAACACACCCTGCTAACACCTCCCTCGTAGCAACACACCCTGCTAACTCCTCCTCGTAGCAACACACCCTGCTCAACACCTCTCTCTCGTAGCAACACCCTCTGCTAACACCTCCCTCGTAGCAACACACCTCCCTCGTCGCAACACACCCTGGTAACACCTCCCTCGTAGCAACACACCCTGCTAACACCTCCCTCGTAGCAACACACCCTGCTAACACCTCCCTCGTAGCAACACACCCTGCTAACACCTCCCTCAAGACCAAGAGCATAAAATCCACATTCATCCCCCAGCAGCAGCAACACAAGAGAGCTCGTCTCTCCTCCCTACAGCCACGACACTCCATCGCATCGCCAACAATGTCTAAAAATTCCTGCAGGCTTACAATTGGGTCGTTTTGCCTTGCGGTCGGTACGTGTTTCGGCAAGTTAATGAGATTCCCCACAGGACACGCACGAAGCCGCCACCCTCGAAGGTTTTCCAAATAGCCAGGGATATTTCTGCCTTTAAGATACACTTGTGTCTCTAAATGTAGGCGTTTGAAAGGGAATAAGAAGCGAAGGTCGGCCTCAGTGTTGAGACGATCTTAGTGACGATAAGTGTTCTTGAAGGTGGGAATCAAGTGGTAAGAAGTGTTTTTGAAGATGGGAATCAAGTGCTAAGAAGTGTTTTTGAAGGTGGGAATCAAGTGTTAAGTGTTCAATGTTAGAGTTTTCTTATCAAGCTCCTCTATGCAGCCAGATTTTCCGTAAACATGGAAAAACAACAACACATCTATTATTAAATAACACTATCTGTTAAACCTCGGAACGGGTGAGGGTTCAACCCATGTCGAGTTTACAGAAATATACCTCGTTGGATGATTATTATTACAGCCAGCTAGCCCAGTGGTTTACGTATTGGCCTGGAGTTTTACGACTCACCCGCCTTGGAGCTGAAACACCAACCGTTCCGTGGTTTGTTTACAATGGTTTATTACGATTCAGTGAGTCACGTTCTGTTATGATGTAAATGGTAATAATACGGGTAAAATTACCGACAATATGTTGGGTAAAAGGACACAGGTGCAGCTAATGTGACATCTTATTGTGGCAACGTTTCGCTCTCCAGGAGCTTTGTCAAGCCGTAACGGGTTTACAGAGCTTCTGGAGATGGCAGTGGCACCATGATGACAGTGAAAATATGACAGATACCATTATAACAGTGGCACCATTATAACAGTGGCACCGTGATGACAGTGGCAGCATGATGACAGTGGCACCATGATAATAGTGGCATCATACCTGGATACCTGGAGAGGGTTTCGGGGGTCAACGCCCCCGCGGCCCGGTCTGTGACCAGGCCTCATGTCAGTAGAACCATGATAACAATGGAACCATGATGACAGTGGCACCATGATAACAGTGGGACTATGACAGTGGCAGAATGATGACAGTGGCACCATGATGAGTGGTAAGATGACAGTGGCACCATGGCAGTGGCAGCATGACGCCAGTGGTACCATGAGTGACAGCATGACAGTGGCACCAGGGCAGTGGCACAATGACAGTGGCACCATGATGACAGTGGCACCATGATGACAGTGGCACCATGATGACAGTGGCACCATGATGACAGTGGCACCATAACAGTGGAACCATGATGACAGTGGAGCCATGAGAGTGGCACCATGAGTGTGGCAGCATGACAGTGGCACCATGATAACAGCGGAACCATGATAACAGTGGAACCATGATGACAGTGGAACCATGATGGCAGTGGCACCATGGCAGTGGCACCATGGCAGTGGCACTATGGGACGTGTGCCAACAAGGGGAGGGAGGCAAGGTTCAGGGTAGGACACACTAAGCTGGTTATATTCCATTAGGATTATCGGAAGGTGCCATGCAGTGCTTTAGGTATGCAAATACTAATATCCTGGTCCTGCGTGTGTGTGTGTATGTACTCACCTATGTGGTTGCAGGGGTCGATTCACAGCTCTTGGCCCCGTCTCTTAGTTGATCGCTACTAGTTCCACGCTCTCCCAGCTCCAAGAGCCTTATCGTACCTCTTCTTAAAACTATGTATGTATCCTGCCTCCACTACTTCAGTCTCCAGATTGTTCCACTTTCTGACAACTATTAGGCTGAAAAAATACTTCGTAGCATCTCTGTGACTCAAAGTTTTTAACTTACAGATGTGACCTGTTGTTGCTGTGTCCCATCTATGAAGCAGTCTGTCCCTGCTCACCTTATCAAGTCCACTTAGTACTTTGTATTTAATATCTTTATTTACTACAAGTACATGTACATGGTATACAGGCCTAGCTGACATCAGTGACATACTACTATATAGAAAGTCCCTTGTTATGCTGAGCATTTCAGGCAGATTAGTGTCCTAGGATGCGACTCACACCAGTCGACTAACACCCAGGTACCCATTTTACTGATGGGGAACATAGACAACAGGTGTAAAGAAACACGCCCAATGTTTCTGCCCTGGCTGGGAATCGAACCCAGGCCCTCGCCGTGTGAAGCGAGAGCTTTAGCCACCAGACCACCAGAGCTTCTCTCCTCCAGCGTCGTCAAGCTGAGTTCCCTTAACCTCTCCTCGTAGCAGAGGTTAAGGAAACCTTAGTTCCCGGACGAAGGAATCTCAAAAATTTATGAAATAGCTAATGATCTAAAATACCCAAGAAACTTAATTGATAAATCAATTAAAACTGCCAGAAATATGTTTTACAATCCAAAAAGGGACAACCAACCTTATTCAACTAAAAATATGTTGGTTCTCCATTACCATCAAAACTTGGTTGATATACCTTCCCTTTTTAAGACTTTTAATATCAAAGTTGTATTTAAAAATCTTGATACAATAAAAAATAACTTGATAAAAAATTCCCCCCAAAATGCTGACGGAAGTGTGTATAAGATTCCTTGTAAAATATGTGATAAAGTTTATTACGGTCAAACTGGTAAAGTTTTGAACTAAGATTAAAACAACATAAAAATACCATTAGAACTGGACAAGACTCTAATGCTCTGTTTATTTATGTGAGAGACTTTAACCATCCAATTGATTTTCAAAATGCTGAGAAGGTTGTATCAAGCAAGTCCATGGTCGACACGAATAGAATCATGTTTCATAAAAAGCAGTTCTGAAAATATGGCTATTTCTTTAGGTTTATATAAATTGGATTCATTTATAATTAATAAAATTTTGGAAGAATTTAATATATTAGACAAGTAAAAAATATTAATGCTTGGGTAGAGTATCAGGTGTGTTTCACGGAGTCGGGTGTTGTCACGCGTCTGTGAGGTGTAGTCTTGTTGTGACGTGACTGAGGTGTAGTCTTGTTGTGACGTGACTGTGAGGTGTAGTCTTGTTGTGACGTGACTGAGGTGTAGTCTTGTTGTGACGTGACTGTGAGGTGTAGTCTTGTTGTGACGACTGTGGTGTAGTCTTGTTGTGACGTGACTGTGAGTGTAGTCTTGTTGTGACGTGACTGTGAGGTGTAGTCTTGTTGTGACGTGACTGTGAGGTGTAGTCTTGTTGTGACGTGACTGTGAGGTGTAGTCTTGTTGTGACGTGACTGTGAGGTGTAGTCTTGTTGTGACGTGACTGTGAGGTGTAGTCTTGTTGTGACGTGACTGTGAGGTGTAGTCTTGTTGTGACGTGACTGTGAGGTGTAGTCTTGTTGTGACGTGACTGTGAGGTGTGGTCTTGTTGTGACGTGACTGTGAGGTGTGGTCTTGTTGTGACGTGACTGAGGTGTAGTCTTGTTGTGACGTGACTGTGAGATGTAGTCTTGTTGTGACGTGACTGTGAGGTGCAGTCTTGTTGTGACGTGACTGTGAAATGTAGTCTTGTTGTGACGTGACTGTGAGGTGCAGTCTTGTTGTGACGTGACTGAGGTGTAGTCTTGTTGTGACGTGACTGTGAGGTGTAGTCTTGTTGTGACGTGACTGTGAGGTGTAGTCTTGTTGTGACGTGACTGAGGTGTAGTCTTGTTGTGACGTGACTGTGAGGTGCAGTCTTGTTGTGACGTGACTGAGGTGTAGTCTTGCTGTAACGTGACTGAGGTGTAGTCTTGTTGTGACGTGACTGTGAGGTGTAGTCTTGCTGTAACGTGACTGAGGTGTAGTCTTGTTGTGACGTGACTGAGGTGTAGTCTTGTTGTGACGTGACTGAGGTTTAGTCTTGTTGTGACGTGACTGTGAGGTGTAGTCTTGTTGTGACGTGACTGAGGTGTAGTCTTGTTGTGACGTGACTGTGAGGTGTAGTCTTGTTGTGACGTGACTGTGAGGTGTAGTCTTGTTGTGACGTGACTGTGAGGTGTAGTCTTGTTGTGACGTGACTGAGGTGTAGTCTTGTTGTGACGTGACTGAGGTGTAGTCTTGTTGTGACGTGACTGAGGTGTAGTCTTGTTGTGACGTGACTGAGGTGTAGTCTTGTTGTAACGTACTGTGAGGTGTAGTCTTGTTGTGACGTGACTGTAGTGTAGTCTTGTTGTGACGTGACTGAGGTGTAGTCTTGTTGTGACGTGACTGTGAAGTGTAGTCTTGTTGTGACGTGACTGTGAGGTGTAGTCTTGTTGTGACGTGACTGTGAGGTGTAGTCTTGTTGTGACGTGACTGTGAAGTGTAGTCTTGTTGTGACGTGACTGTGAAGTGTAGTCTTGTTGTGACGTGACTGTGAGGTGTAGTCTTGTTGTGACGTGACTGTGAGGTGTAGTCTTGTTGTGACGTGACTCAGGTGTAGTCTTGTTGTGACGTGACTGAGGTGTAGTCTTGTTGTGACGTGACTGTGAAGTGTAGTCTTGTTGTGACGTGACTGTGAAGTGTAGTCTTGCCTTCATATGCCTTCCTGTTGATGTTTTGTTTTTATAGTTCCTTGATAATGTAAGAAGTCACGAAAGCGCTTGGAATTTCACTATTTTTTTCACAGTGGTTGTTCTGCACACACACACACATTCACACACGTGTGTGTGTGAAGTGGGGTGTATGTGAGGGGGGGGGAGAGAAAAAAAAACTTTTTTGAAAGAGTTAGCAGTTGGACATGGTGGTAGTGGTGGTGGTAGTGGTGGTGGTAGTGGTAGTGGTGGTGGTAGTGGTATATGCAGATGATCAGTGCTTCTGGATGAATATTCAAGGAAAATGCAGATCTTGCCAGACGCCGCTGCAAAGAACTGTATAATGAAGGTAGACTAAATGGAGATGAGAGTCAGCAAGTGAGCTAGATTATTTATTTCTTCTCTTTTCTGAATATCAAAAGTTTGAAATCAGAGAAAGAATTTAAAATTTCCATGAGACGAGCCTGGTGCAGTATGTGACGGAAAATGGAGATTGGCTTTATGAAAACCTGTCTGTCTCTTCACAGAAAATGTATGTTCTAACATGGAAAACGGGTTTTCTTTCATTATAAATGGGTGTTTTAACAAGGGAAAAATGGGTGTGCTTTCACAGAAAATGGGTTTTAATAGGGAAAATGGGCGCTTAAACATGGGAAAACTGGTTTTCTTTCATAGAAAATGGGTTTAGGAGGGGAAACTTTTGTATCATAGAAAATGGGTTTAACAGGGGAAACTTTTGTATCATAGAAAATGGTTGTTTTCATAGAAAATAGGTGCTTTAAATAGGGAATATGAGCGATGGCATAAAAAACTAAGAAAATATGTTTTATTAAAGAAAATAGGTGTTTTATCATAGGAATCGGTTCAGCTCAGTTGTAGAAACTGTTTTCCACTTTGAAGCTATTGTTGTAGAGTGTACAGTCATGTTTGTAGGTGATGGAGGCGTTAAGGAGTGTACATAGATCTTCTGGGGTTATCCTCAGTAATTAGTTGTGTACAAATGCAGTATAAGTGATAGTGTGAGTTAAGATGTATTATGCTGGCGTTGTTAGGTTGTTCTGAGATTATTATGTGAAGGCTTGGTGAAAAGGGAGGACACGTCCAGGCTGGAGTGTTTCTTCTTATGTGATGCCGCAGATGTGGATGAGGTGGTCTTCTGAATGTCTGAGATATACAGCACTGATGGTGCCTAAGAATTTGGACCGGTGTTCAGACAATGCTAGCTAGTGCTGCCTAATCCGGAGATAGTTCTCAATGGAATCCCGCATTTGTGAGTCTTAGGCAGTCCATACATTGTAGTTGGCTTGGTGTTGGTAGAGATAAGGTGAAACAATGTCTTCCTTTGGGCGTTTAAAGATATGTTATGACTAGTAAAGGAAAATCTTATTGAGTGTGCACATCTTATGGTGTGAGAGGTTTACATGTATTATGATGACTGAGTAGCGGAGTATTATGGACTGGTAGTCTTCAGTGTTCGTGATGACACCATCTCCGTGGGCGGCGGCGGCGTGATATTAGTCTTCAGCAAACGTTTTAGGGACTCTGATGTAATGGCGAGGTTTAACTGTGAAAAACTAGGTGTGGAGAGGGCCTTGGTTACGAGATCTTAAAGACAGCTTTTCAGGAAATCCATGTCGCTGTACCTGTACTTTCATTGATATCCTTTGGTTATACCTGAAGCGAATTGGAAACCTAGACTGAGGGCTTCAGTTTCAGTGATCGATAATTGGCGAGAAAATAGGTTTCACATATCATCAGGTCTACCCAACTGTTTCCAGTTACTGTTCTTAAAGAGATCACGTGCAAGCGAGTTTTTGTCGACTGCTGGTGACTGCTGCAGACTTTTTTCCCTGCATGTTTTCATGTTGTCTCGGAGTGCGAGTCGCAAAAATCCAGTCTGAAGAAAAACATCTTCAGTGTAACTGCTGAGGTCCTCAGCGTCGTCGTTGAGATCCTCATCGTCGTTGGTGAGGTCCTCAGCGAGGTCTTCCTGGTAGGACCATGCCGTGGTTGAGGTAAGCAGGTCCAAGACTGGTGATTTGAGATGGCGTAGATTTAGGTATAACCTTTTCTTGAATGCATTCACGTAGGATATTGCATCTGAGGCTGAGTATACCATGGTATACCAACAGGATATATGAGCTACCAACATAATGGTATAACAGACAATGCAGTGAATTTTTTAACGGGTGCAACATTTCGCCCACGATTAAGCAATATCAAATACGTTATAAAAACCCACTCATGGGGCTAAACGTTGCACCAACAGAAACCTCACTGCAATAAATATCTATCACTATGGTAAGTACACACAGTGGTCAGGACCTGGCAGCGGGGGCGTTGACCCCCGAACCCCCCTCCAAGGGACCTTTACTAACGACGCCTCCTGGAAACGTTCAAATCTGAACGTTTCTAGCAAACGTTCAGATGTGAACTAGTATTACATTGGTGGTGTAAGACTGACCAGAGATTAATAAAAATACTTCCAGCTTCGGCTGTAACGAATATCGACAAGGAATTAAGAGGTTCGTAATTAAGAAGGCGGACAGTAAGGAAGAGCAGGAGTCTGCTGCCGCTGCTACAATACTATCACCACCAACACCAATTAAGTGTTTACTAATTACGAAGGAGGAAGATATGGGAAATTATTTTTTTTTCATCTCCGTCACTTTCCCTTCATTCCAAACCAACATTACTACTACTGCTACTACAACTATTAGTACCCACCACAACCCCCATTTTCATAACTACTTCTACTAGCTTGTCACCACAACTACTACAATTTATCTCCATCGTCACAACCCCCACCACTTTCACTGCCACTACCAACACAACCATTGCCACCAACACATCTACAACCATCACTAACATTACTACCACCATCTATGCTCTAGCATCAAGGGCTAATACCTCCCCCACACATATATATGTGTGGAATAAATCTTCAGGAGGGGGGTCGAGCCTACATGGCTGCACACAACTGCAGTGAAGAGGCGGAGCCAGGAGCTATGAATCGACCCCTGCAACCACAATTAAGTGAGCACACACACGTACGTACGTACGTGTGTGTACTCGCCACACACACACATACGTAAGTGTGTGTGTGTGTGTGTGTGTGTGTGTGTAATGCAGTTGTGTGCAGCCGTGTGGACTCGAGCCTCCGTCTGAAGATTTATCCCAGCACCCTCTCTGGCCAGAGCTGTGAGAGTATCCACCCAAATACGTCGAGCGGAAATACTGACCCATCAGAACTCCGTTTGCCATGCAATCTTGCACACGGAGAAGCAAAGGTGAAACAGGATGAGGTGTAGCGCGTGTGGCAAGGTCACTCTGCATGGCGAGGAAGCCAAAGATGTTGGTTGGTTAATTGGTCTTTAAGCCTAGCGACAACACAAGGGTCATTAAGACTGCATGTCATCTGTTCACAACCAATCAACAATACCTTAATCCCTAAATCAGGAATTATACTCAGTGTATATACACTGCTATACATCTCTCGATACGTATATTCTGCGTCCAGAGGAGTTATGTGGAAACTAACGGTGAAATAGAAGCCGAAACGAAGCAGATAATATATTTGATGGGATGAGTGAGGCGACCAACAAAGTTACCAGGTTGAGGTTTTGAGGGCTACCACAGCTATTACCGTATCGAACCCTGCTTCCCGGGCGTCCGGTAAAACATATAATGTCCGAATTTGGTATTGGAAGTGCAAGGTGTCTGGAGGTGGAACAGTCGACAGAGGACATGGAGATTAGGTTGGCCATGAGGCAAGAATGGGAAATGGAGAGGAAAATCATGGAAATCTGGAAAGAGGTCAATGAGGAAAATAAATGGAAATATATGGAAAGTGCGAAATAAAAGGGGAGGATATAGAAAACGAAGTAAGGAAGCTGTGATAATGTTAAGACTAGACAGATGTGCAAACTCATTTGTAACGTAAACATACACACACACAAAAAAAAGGCAGATTTTTTTAGATTTTGCCACCGAAGTGGCTAGTTTATTATGCACCCCATATCCATCCTGTGGACGGTAGCTCAAGAGCATATGGATACACAAAAGGCCTAGGAACTTGGCCCCAAAAGGGTTAACAGGTGTACATTTGGATTTATATCTACAGTTCACTTATCTGTTACAAGCAAATTTAGGGAATTTGCTTAGTATATCTGGTATCTTATTTTCATTAATAAGATATCTTGACATGTCACATAGATTATTATTATACTGCCTGACCACTACATGTCACATAGATTATTATTATACTGCCTGACCACTACATCAGTCAGTCTGTTCACATTGCAAGTTGCTCCATAAACATATTTATCTATGTTCATGTTATCATAGTGGGTTATAGATCTACTCAGGCTTCTAACTGCATTCCTATAGCAATCATTTTCATTATTTACTTCTCTCCTAATATTATTCCTAATGCTAGACACAGATATACCAAAGTTATATTCTACATTCTCCTTCTGGGTACAGTGTCCAAAAACAAGTGCTTTTAACAACACACACACACACACACACACACACAAAGGAGAAAGACATGAGGCATTAAACTACAGACCTGTCACTGACGTGTATAGTATGCAAAGTCATGGAGATCATCAGGAGGAGAGTGGAGGAGCACCTAGAAAGACACAAGCTTATAACGACAACCAGCACGGGTTCAGGGAAGGAAAATCCTGTGTCACAAACCTAGTGGAGTTTTATGACAAGGTAACAGAAGTAAGACACGAGAGAGAGGGGTGGATAGACTGCATTTTCTTTGACTGCAAGAAGGCGTTCGACACAGTTCCACACAAGAGGTTAATGCAAAAGCTAGAGGATCAGGCACACGTAACAGGAAAGGCACTGCAATGGATCAGAGAATATCTGACAGGGAGGCAACAACGAGTCATTATACGTGACGAGGTGTCAGAGTGGGCACATGTGACGAGTGGGGTTCCACAAGGGTCAATCCTAGGACCTGTACTGTTTTTGGTATATGTGAATGACATAACGGAAGGGATAGACTCAGAAATGTCCCTGTTTGCAGATGATGTGAAGTTAATGAGAAGAATTAAATCAGTTGAGGATCAGGTAGGACTACAAAGAGACCTAGACAGGCTACAAGCCTGGTCCAGTAAATGGCTCCTTGAATTTAACCCTGCTAAATGTAAAGTCATGAAGATCGGGGAAGGGCAATGAAGACCGCAGACAGAGTATAATCTAGGTGGCCAAAGACTGCAAACCTCACTCAAGGAAAAAGATCTTGGGGTGAGTATAATACCGAGCACATCTCCTGAGGCACACATTAATGAGATAACTGCTGCAGCATACGGGCGTCTGGCAAACTTAAGAATAGCGTTCCAATACCTCACTAAGGAATCGTTCAAGACTCTGTACACCATATACGTCAGGCCCATACTGGAGTATGCAGCACCAGTTTGGAACCCACACCTGGTCAAGCACGTCGGGAAATTAGAGAAAGTGCAAAGGTTTGCTACAAGACTAGTCCCAGAGCTAAGGGGATTGTCTTACGAAGAAAGGCTAAGGGAAATTGGCCTGACGACACTAGAGGACAGGAGGGTTAGGGGAGACATGATAACGACATATAAAATACTGCGAGGAATTGACAAGGTGGACAGAGACAAGATGTTCCAGAGATGGGACAGAGAAACAAGGGGTCACAATTGGAAGTTGAAGACTCCTATGAGTCAAAGGGATGTTAGGAAGTATTTCTTCAGTCATAGAGTTGTCAGGAAGTGGAATAGCCTAGAAAGTGACGTAGTGGAATAAGGAACCATACACAGTTTTAAGACGAGGTTTGATAAAGCTCATGGAGCAGGGAGAGAGAGGACCTAGTAGCAATCAGTGAAGAGGCGGGGCCAGGAGCTATGTCTCGACCCCTGCAACCACAAATAGGTGAGTACACACACACACACACACACACACACACTCACACAGACACACACACCCACACACACACACACACACTCACACTCACACACACAACACACTCACACACACACACACACACATTCACACACACACACACACACACACTACACACACACACACACACACAACACACTCACACACACACACACACACACACACACACTCACACACACACACACACACACACACACACACACACACTCACACACACACACACACACACAACACACTCACACACACACTCACACACACACACACACTCACACACACACACACACACACACACTCACACACACACACACAACACACTCACTCACACACACACACACACACACACGTGGAAGTTAAGGACACAGATGAGCCACATAGATGCTAGAAAATACTTTTTTTTTCACTCTTAAGAGTAGTAAATAAGTGTAATCAGCTGGATCAGGGAAGTGACAGAGGATAACTCCATACACAGGTTCAAGAACAGGAATAACAGGCCTAAGGGTTAATAATGTAGTTTTATTGTAGTTTAAGAGGCGAGGCCACAGGCGGCGACTCGACCCACAATCCCCCTCCCCGAGTGCTCTCGTACAAAAATTCGAAACAAATGTCAGCAACCTCGGAGAACAATTAGCATATTTAACAAGTAATCAATACCCTGCCTGACAGCTCTGGCTGACACATCATCACCACATAAAAAAGAAACCAGTTCTGTGTGAAGGAGTATGACAGGAAAATCAACCCATGTGATGAACGTTTAATGTAAGCAAAGACGTTGCTTTAACCCACTATTAAATTTCTCACACACACACACACACACACACAATATATACATTGTATATATATATATATATATATATATATATATGATGCACAGTGGTGTTTCCAGTTATGAAAATAAAATCCTCTATAACAGCGCCCTTAACAAACCCAACATAAGCACAGATGATTTATGATTCATACATTATATAATGCAACTTGATGGGGAGATTAAACAAGAGATTAGCGACCCAGTTATCTTTTTGGGGAGCTTAATCTGTCAGTCAGTGACTGGGGGCACTCAGACTGGACTCTGACACATTATTCGTCTTCTCATTTGTAAGAACAATTTCCATATTGAGAGAGGGGGACTCTTGCAGACTCGTGGGGTGGACTCCTGCAGACTCGTGGGGGGACTCCTGCAGACTCGTGGGGACGTTTCGCCCACCCGTGGATTTATTTATACAAATACAGAGAACAATACTGGAGACGTTGGACGAGGTGTAGTAGTAGTAGTTTGAGGGGATCAGTCCCTCAGCCTTGAAAGTCGCTGGTGGGCGAAACGTCGCCAACATAAACTTAATAAAATACGCAAGATGGGGCACATGTGTGTGTGTGTGTGTGTGTGTCGCAGATTGTGCGGCCAGATATCCTCCCATCAGGCGAAATTGAGACAATTCCAGCCGCTGTCAGAGAGACAGGGCCGGATATGTTGAGTCTGGCTCCTGAAGTAATGAAGACACGGACGGATATACGAGTCTGGCTCCCGAAGTGATGGTGACAGACGGATATACGAGTCTGACTTCTGAAGTGATGGTGACAGCCGGATGTACGAGTCTGGCTCCTGAAGTGATGGTGACAGCCGGATGTACGAGTCTGGCTCCTGAAGTGATGGTGACAGCCGGATGTACGAGTCTGGCTCCTGAAGTGATGGTGACAGCCGGATGTACGAGTCTGGCTCCTGAAGTGATGGTGACAGCCGGATGTACGAGTCTGGCTCCTGAAGTGATGGTGACACAGCCGGATATACGAGTCTGGCTCCCGAAGTGATAGTGACACAGCCGGATATTCGAAGTGGTGGTGGTGGTGAAAGTGTTTGAGGAAGTGGTTGTGGTGGTGGTGAAAGTGTTGGAGGAAGTGATGAAGGAGGAAGAGAGGGGGAGAGAGAGAATGGGAGAGTCAAACCTCATAGTAGCTCCAATTCCTAGGATCAAGAGCTTTCACCGGTATATATACACCGAGGGGTATATCTGTGTATATACTAAGAAAGGTGTGAATCTCAGTATATATTCAAGAATGTGTATGTCACAGTGTATATAGTCCGAGAGGTGTATATCTCTCACTATATATAGACCGACAACTATATACTCAGTATACCCCTTATAATATACTGTATATTCAGTATATCCCTTATAGCATACTGTATACTTAGTATACCCCTTATAGCATACTGTATACTCAGTATACCCCTTATAGCATACTGTATACTCAGTATACCCCTTATAGCATACTGAATACTCAGTATACCCCTTATAGCATACTGTATACTCAGTATACCCCTTATAGCATACTGTATACTCAGTATACCCCTTATAGCATACTGTATACTCAGTATACCCCTTATAGCATACTGTATACTCAGTATACCCCTTATAGTATACTGTATACTCAGTATACCCCTTATAGTATACTGTATACTCAGTATACCCATTATAGAATACTGTATACTCAGTATACCCCGTATAGTATACTGTATACTCAGTATACCCCTTATAGTATACTGTATACTCAGTATACCCCGTATTGTATACTGTATACTCAGTATACCCCTTATAGCATACTGCATACTCAGTATACCCCTTATAGTATACTGTATACTCAGTATACCCCTTATAGTATACTGTATACTCAGTATACCCATTATAGAATACTGTATACTCAGTATACCCCGTATAGTATACTGTATACTCAGTATACCCCTTATAGTATACTGTATACTCAGTATACCCCTTATAGTATACTGTATACTCAATATACCCCTTATATTATACTGTATACTCAGTATACCCCTTATAGTATACTGTATACTCAGTATACCCCTTACACCATACTGTATACTCAGTATACCCCTTATAGCATACTGTATACTCAGTATACCCCTTATAGCATACTGTATACTCAGTATACCCCTTATAGCATACTGTATACTCAGTATACCCCTTATAGCATACTGTATACTCAGTATACCCCTTATAGCATACTGTATACTCAGTATACCCCTTATAGCATACTGTATACTCAGTATACCCCTTATAGTATACTGTATACTCAGTATACCCCTTATAGTATACTGTATACTCAGTATACCCATTATAGAATACTGTATACTCAGTATACCCCGTATAGTATACTGTATACTCAGTATACCCCTTATAGTATACTGTATACTCAGTATACCCCTTATAGTATACTGTATACTCAGTATACCCCTTATAGTATACTGTATACTCAGTATACCCCTTATAGCATACTGCATACTCAGTATACCCCTTATAGTATACTGTATACTCAGTATACCCCTTAAAGTATACTGTATACTCAGTATACCCAATATAGAATACTGTATACTCAGTATACCCGTATAGTATACTGTATACTCAGTATACCCCTTATAGTATACTGTATACTCAGTATACCCCTTATAGTATACTGTATACTCAGTATACCCATTATAGTATACTGTATACTCAGTATACCCCGTATAGTATACTGTATACTCAGCATACCCATTATAGTATACTGTATACTCAGTATACCCTTATAGCATACTGTATACTCAGTATACCTTATGATACTGTATACTCAGTATACCTTATAGTATACTGTATCTCAGTATACCCATTATAGTATACTGTATACCCAGTATACCCCGTATAGTATACTGTATACTCAGCATACCCATTATAGTATACTGTATACTCAGTATACCCCTTACAGTATACTGTATACTCAGTATACCCTTACAGTATACTGTATACTCAGTATACCCTTACAGTATACTGTATACTCAGTATACCCCTTACAGTATACTGTATACTCAGTATACCCCTTATAGTATACTGTATACTCAGTATACCCTTTATAGTATACTGTATACTCAGTGTACCCCTTACAGTATACTGTATACTCAGTGTACCCCTTAAAGTATACTGTATACTCAGTATACCCCTTAAATTATACTGTATACTCAGTATACCCCTTACAGTATACTGTATACTCAGTATACCCATTACAGTATACTGAATACTTAGTATACCCCTTATAGTATACTGTATACTCAGTATACCCCTTATAGTATACTGTATACTCAGTATACCCCTTACAGTATACTGTATACTCAGTATACCCCTTACAGTATACTGTATACTCAGTATACCCTTACAGTATACTGTATACTCAGTATACCCTTACAGTATACTGTATACTCAGTACACCCCTTACAGTATACTGTATACTCAGTATACCCCTTACATTATACTGTATACTCAGTATACCCCTTATAGTATACTGTATACCCCTTATAGTATACTGTATACTCAGTACACCCCTTACAGTATGTATACTCAGTATACCCCTTACAGTATACTGTATACTCAGTATACCCCTTACAGTATACTGTATACTCAGTATACTCCTTACAGTATACTGTATACTCAGTATACCTTTTACAGTATACTGTATACTCAGTATACCCCTTACAGTATACTGTATACTCAGTATACCCCTTACAGTATACTGTATACTCAGTATACCCCTTACAGTATACTGTATACCCCTTACAGTATACTGTATACTCAGTACACCCCTTACAGTATACTGTATACTCAGTATACCCCTTACAGTATACTGTATACTCAATATACCCCTTACAGTATACTGTATACTCAGTATACCCCTTACAGTATACTGTATACTCAGTATATCCCTTACAGTATACTGTATACTCAGTATACCCCTTATAGTATACTGTATACTCAGTATACCCCTTACAGTATACTGTATACTCAGTATACCCCTTACAGTATACTGTATACTGTAATTAACCAATTAACCAACCAAGCCACGTTAATGACCCTCGTGTAATCGACAGCCATTAAACCCAATTAATCAATCAACCAGCTTTAATGACCCTCATGTAATAAGAGTTTAAACCCAACCAACCAGTGCAGTTAAAACTATTTTTCCAGTCAAGTTAATTTAAGGGAAATGTCTGAGAGAGAGAGAGAGAGAGAGAGAGAGAGAGAGAGAGAGAGAGAGAGAGAGAGAGAGAGAGAGAGAGAGAGAGAGAGAGAGAGAGAGAGAGAGAGCGTGCAGAAAGAGAGAGAGAGCAGAGGTATTGATCACCTGTGTAAGTATATGTCAGTTACTGCAGGTGTTGCCCAGGTGAGGTGCAGGTGGAGGGGGTGCAGGCACCTGCAATATCAATTACAGACTATATTGCCTGCAGCTTCTAATTTTGGGGGATGGGAAGTCCTACTGTGTGTGTGTGTGTGTGTGTGTGTGTGTGTGTGTGTGTGTGTGTGTGTGTGTGTGTGTGTGTGTGTGTGTGTGTGTGTGTTGTGAAATAGCTGACTGATGTGTGAACGATTGTGCAATTCTGTTTAAATACTACTTACACAAATAATTAATGAGCTGACTCCAGTTATATAGACTGAGAAGTGTATGTCTCTCAGTGTATATACACCGAGAGGCGGCAAACAAGAATTCTGGGGCACAATTGGAAGTTAAAGACACAGTTGAGTCACAGGGACGTCAGGAAGTATCTTTTCAGTTTCAAGACAGTCGGAAAGTGGATTAATTTCGACGAAGTGGTGGAGGCAAGCGCCATATATAGCCTTCAGAGTGGGTACGACAGGGACCATGAGGCAAGAAGGGTGTGAATCTGGCAAGCTGAGAGAGACCAGGAGCTGAGACTCAACCCCTCCAACCACATGTAGGGGAGCGCGCGCGGGGGGCACGCACGCACACACACACACACACACACACACACACACACACGCCCCTGGTGGCCCAGTGGGTAAAGCTCTCGCTTCACGCACGGAGGGGCCGGGTTCAATTCCCGGTGGGGCAGAAACATTTCGAAGTGTTTCCATACACACACACATACATACAACAAGCCTAGTGTCTAATTGACATGTGCCTAGGACAAAATGGTAACTAACACACACACAAACAAGACTAGTCCCAGAGCTAAGGGGATTGTCCTACGAAGAAAGGTTAAGGAAATCGGCTGACGACACTAGAGGACAGGAGGGTTAGGG